>CAUZXS010005524.1:0-50000 GCA_963585895.1 Sepioteuthis lessoniana | reverse complement strand
TGATATTAAGGCTTCAGTCCTGGAGCTCTTGGAAGTATGGAGTACCTCTTCATTGCCATTACTCTCAGATCCATTCTTATCCAAAGTGGACCCGTTAGGATCCCATCTCTGGGTCAGGTAGATCGGTTTAATCACTTGCTCTATTTGAAATAATTTAATTTTGTACAAGCATATGAAGCTAAACTGAATTATTGTATTTATACAGCAATTCTTGAAACGATTTATCAATGTGCAAACGAATGAGCCCAGGCTCGTTTAAAAAATGTTACCTACAAACAATTCATTTACAAATCATATCTATTTAATACACTTATGTATAGACTGGATTTGGCTTTTAGTGAGCTATAAGGGTTGATATGCCGTAAAATAAAAATTTTAAAAAATCTATCTGTTTGAGTGTCTGTCTGCCAGATTCATTTCTATTTCGGTCTTTTCCACTTCCACATATCTATCTATCTAGCTAGTTATTTATCTATCTAGCTATCGCAATTTACATTTTATCTATCAATCTATCTATCTATCTATCTATCTCAGATAATTCATATTCTATCCATCAAAATCGATGGATATTCATTTCTGCTTATCTCTATTCCCCTCTATAAGTCTCAGTGAATGGGTTAATCTGAATTAGCAGAATTAGAGTATGATGCTATACTATGAGCTTTCCCACTCCCATAGCGATTGCCGGATAAAGATTAATGAGCCCCGACTGCCCTACAACTTACTAATAGCTGGGGCGAGTATATTTGGATTCATACCTTTCCTAAGGGAACTAGTCCTATGGGAAATGCAAACAATCCCGTTCAGGATTTTGAACACGTCACCGTGTCTATTTCCTACAACGTTAACCATTACACTACGATCACCTGCCTGCCTATCTATCAATCTATCTGGCTCTTTCAGGCATTATATATATATATATATATATATATATATATATGTGTGTGTGTGTGTGTGTGTGTGTGTGTGTGTGTGTGTGTGTGTGTGTGTGTTTTCTTTCACAACAGAGCAGCCCTTCCTGGCATTGCCAGTGCTTTACCCATATAAGAAGGGGCTTGTAAAAATGAACTGAAAAAATAAAACAGCTCACACGTATATGGCCTTGTCATTAGGTGCAACTTGTTAGACACCTAATAACGCACCAAAATTTGCCTCAAAAGCACTATCCTCATCAAAAGCACACTAAAAATTATTGAAACTTTAACCATCTCTTTCGATTAGAGAAAATCCTCAAAAAATTTAGCGTAAAAGCTGGATGGAAACTATGTTAGGTAACGCGTGCCGTTTTTAACAAATCTTAGAAGTAACACCTCACAAAATAGCATCTGTTCGGATACTTCCCTCCCATCTCGCAAAACATCTACATAAGACGAACTAGATATACTGAATTTTGATGGGGAGGCAGTGAAGTTCTCCTATTGGTTCATACACATGGATACACCAATGTCGGTCGACAAGCAAAAACTTACTTTCATCATCTCCCTACGGACACTGGATGCCATCGAGATGATCTAACAGAAACATAGTACGGTATGAACGGATGACGCGAGAATCAAGGGAATCCGTACTGTCAACTCGACATTATATATATATATATATATATATATATATATATATATATATATATATTAATCTGTGTGCATATATATATATATATATGTCTATGTGCATAATGGAAAATAATATTTGCATAAATTTATTTAATTGAAAAGTATATAAAAATCAATATGCATGCTGCTGCAGATGTATATAATTTGCACATCTTATTCATATATCTATAATGGTTTAACAAATACTAAAAGTTTTTATCTTTTTTATCGTGTTTTTATGGCACATCAAGTCTTATGGGTTATCAAATGCAAACGCTGATCGGTCCAGTTACCTGGGGCTACAGAATACACTGACTGCATCCCTGTTGTGGGGTAGGACTCCGACCAACGAGTGACCTGGACATGGCACTAAAGAATCTGATGGTGAGGTTCCAGCCATGCTGGAGCTTTGTGGAATACGGAGTACCCCTTCATTGCCATCGCTCCCAGGTATACTCAGGCCCGGAATGATAGCAACCTGATAGGGTCCTATTTATGGGTCAAATAGAACTAAACTGCGTAATTACACAAAACAGAATTGTTTAAAATTAATTCTTTTTAGATTTAACTGAGTTTAAACTGTGTACTTATGCTAAACTGAATTATTTCAAATAGAACTGTGTAAGCAAAAAACTATACTTATACTAGACTAAATTGGTTTAAATTTTTATCAAATTGACTTAATTTGGTGTTAAATAACTCGAAAAGGGTTGATACACCGTAAAACAAAACAACCAACCAACAGCAAATATATATATATATATATATATATATATATGAGTGTGTGTGTGTGTGTATGTGTGTGTGTGTGCTATTCAGTCCAGTTAAACTGGAGTCGGGAATAATTCCGCCAGAACAAAAAATCATTCAACTATGAACATTTGAATTTTCCTGGTAAAGAGCTCAATATAACTGACATCACAGAGCAATAATTATATATATATATATATATATCATCATCATCATCTTGTCGTGCTACCAGCACAGATTTCCCTGATTCTCTCTCGCATTCGTCTCTATCATCCCTCGCTTCCGGCAGAACTTCTTGACTACATCATGTGTCCGTAAAGAGCTGTTATAGATAATCTCTTGTTGTTCGTCCAATACTTGCACGGCCGTGTGAAGGGGTCCATAGGAGAACGTCGCTTATGAGTTAGTCCTTACTTCTCCAACAGTCTCCTGTATGTCTAAATTGTCTAATCTGAATGGTTTTAGAGATAGGAGGCCAGTGGCTGTACAGCCGTTGTTTTGTGGGATGTTGCCTCAGGATTTTTTCAAGTGTGTATGTTTGTGAGTGATTTGTGAGCGAATAGTTTGTTGGTAATATTATATTGAAACGAGTTGTAAGAGTAAAATTTCTTTACCTTAAGTTATATGGTTTCAATTATTCCTATTTAACACTATCAATTCTATTCATAAAGTATTCCTATCTAATACAAATAATTTGATTTCAGGTTTATAGTTTCATTCAATGATAATTTTAATCTTTAGCAAATGATTGAACATATTCATTTGACCCATAGATGTGTCTCTAACTACTACTTCGGATCAGGGTCGACCTGGAAGTAATGGCAATGAAGGGGTACTCTACATTCTCTAAACTTACAGGAGCTAATCCTCACCATCAGATGCAGTTTAGCGTCATACCCGGGATGCTCGTCGGGTGGGGTCTTAATCCTCTTCAGAGGTATTATCAGCGCATTCTAAACTTACAGCTGACAGGCTGGTTATAAACACTGAAATAACAAGATTAGGTATGGTAAAACTTTATAACCCAGGGTTGGCCAGACTACTGTGAACAAAGTACAATGCAAGGGAAAGATAAGTTATTCAGCAGAAAATAAATCAATACATTTTCAAAAGAAATGTAAGCACTTTTTTAAAACAGTAGCAGCTTATTTAATAACGCATCGAAAGGAACAGTCCTGACTAAGTGTTTCGCGCTAATGTGAGGTTTCTCTTTGGCGCACTCTTAGTATTGTGGAGACGATGGTTAATCGGCTTCTCTGCGATACTCCAAACGTCGAAATCCAATGGATTAATTTCTGTAGAATTTGGTTAGGTTTGTTTTGTTTGGGTTTTATGGCATATCAACCATTGTAGGTTGACTAATGCCAAATCTAATTTATACATATATATCTAATATATATGATTTGTAAACTCATTTTGTAGAGGTGTAATGGTTAAAGCGGTGGACTGCGGAATCGTTGTACGCGAGTTCGTACTCCAGTCGCGCTATTACGTTCACTTTCGGGCAAATACCCTTGGGAAAGTTACGAACCCCCTTATCCTCCCAGCTATGGGTTAAATAGTACCACGGCTGTTCTTCTCGGGGAATGGCTTTGGCATTAATTAACCTGCAAAGGTTGATATGCCATTAAACAAAAAAAAAAAACAAACCAATCATTTTTATAGATATATTTTTAAACGAACCCGGGATCATTCTTTTATATGGTTTCATATATTCCAACACGAATATTTCTGTATTTTTTTTCTTTTTTAAGTATAGGAATTGTAAATTAAATTACCACGACCAGAAAATCCGGCAAACAGTAGGGCGTGATATACAGAACTTCTAGATAGCTGTTTCGACCTTATTAGAAAGGGAGATCACGGTATACATTGCTGAAGAGACCTAATAATGTCGAAACAGCTGTCCAGTCATTCCGTATGTCGCACGCAAGCGTTTGCTGGATTTTCTAGTCATAGTAATTCAATTTACATTAATAATTCTATTTACAATTAATTCTTGTTTGCACTCTGTTAAATGGTTTCAAGTATTGCAATGTAACAGTAACAATGTAACATCAGTCATTTGTTTGCATAGCATTAAATGGTTTCAAGTATTGCTGTTTAACAGTAACAATGTAACATCAGTCATTTGTTAGCATAGCATTAAATGGTTTCAAGTATTGCTGTGTAACAGTAACACTGTAACATCAGTCATTTGTTTGCATAGCATTAAATGGTTTCAAGTATTGCTGTTTAACAGTAACAATGTAACATCAGTCATTTGTTAGCATAGCATTAAATGGTTTCAAGTATTGCTGTGTAACAGTAACACTGTAACATCAGTCATTTGTTTGCATAGCATTAAAGGGTTTCAAGTATTGCTGTGTAACAGTAACAATGTAACATCAGTCATTTGTTTGCATAGCATTAAATGGTTTCAAGTATTGCTGTTTAACAGTAACAATGTAACATCAGTCATTTGTTTGCATAGCATTAAATGGTTTCAAGTATTGCTGTGTAACAGTAACACTGTAACATCAGTCATTTGTTTGCATAGCATTAAATGGTTTCAAGTATTGCTGTGTAACAGTAACAATGTAACATCAGTCATTTGTTTGCATAGCATTAAATGGTTTCAAGTATTGCTGTTTAACAGTAACAATGTAACATCAGTCATTTGTTTGCATAGCATTAAATGGTTTCAAGTATTGCTGTTTAACAGTAACAATGTAACATCAGTCATTTGTTTGCATAGCATTAAATGGTTTCAAGTATTGCTGTTTAACAGTAACAATGTAACATCAGTCATTTGTTTGCATAGCATTAAATGGTTTCAAGTATTGCTGTTTAACAGTAACAATGTAACATCAGTCATTTGTTTGCATAGCATTAAATGGTTTCAAGTATTGCTGTTTAACAGTAACAATGTAACATCAGTCATTTGTTTGCATAGCATTAAATGATTTCAAGTATTGCTGTTTAACAGTAATAATGTAACATGAGCCATTTGTTTGCACACAGTTAACAGGATGTACACAGATAATTTATTATTAGATAGTTAATTGTAAATTTCAATTACAAATGAGTTAGAATTAATTTGTTTGCATTCTAGTGTTGCTATTGTTTCTATACGGTTAAATGGTTTCAACTAATCAAACACTAATCATCGTCATCATCATGCCGTGCCGCTAGCACGGATATCCCTGACTCTCTCTCGCCACTTCTCCCTATCATTCATCGCTTCTGGCAGGTCTTCAGGGCTACATCCCGTATCCTTACATAGCTGCTGTATGTATGTTCGAGCTGGTCGTCCTGCTTTTGCTTGGCCATATTTGAGGGCCCATAGGAGTACATCATTTATGGGCTTGTCCTTGCTTCTCCAGCAGTGTCCTGCATGTCTGGTTCGTCAAGCTTGGATAGTTTTCGTGATGGGAGGCAGGTAACCGTATAGTTGGTGCCTTGTGGGGTGTTACCGCCAGGACTTGTTCAGTATTGCTCGCAACATTCTTGTGTAATTGCCGTCTAGCTTCTTCTCCAGCCGTTTAGTAGTGCATCCATATAGCAGTATCGACACGACCGCCGCCAGAAAGAAACTGCGTTTCATTTTATCGGTCAGGACTGATTTCAAACACTAATAATTCTATTCAATATTAATCATTTGTTGGTAGATAAGGAAATGATTACAAGTATTGCTATTTAACACAAATATTTCTATTCAGTATAACTCGTTTATTTAAACACAGGTAAAAGGTTCCAACTATTGCTATGTAAGTAAAAAATTAGCCTAGTGGGTAGAGTGTTCGCTAATGGTTCGGGAGACTAGGGTTCAATCCCAGGACGAGTCATACCAAAGACTTAAAAAATGGTGCTTGATACCTTCTTACTTAATACTCAGCATTATAAGGTATGTATCAAGGGTAAAGTAGAGCAATCCTGGGAAAGGAATAGCGCCCTTCCCTACACCTCTGTATAGTAGCTATTGAAAATGGAGCCTTCGGGTCACCCTCGACTAAAGGGGGACAACTTTATTTTCGTATCACTAACAATTTACACTCAGTTGAAATATCAAACATTTCTATTCGACCCATAGATTGGACCTAATCAGGTACTACCACTCCTGGCTAGAGAGGACCTGGGAACAAATGCAATGGGGGGATGGGTACTCCACATTCCACAAAACTCCATAACTGAAACCTTACCATCAGATATTTTGTGTGATAAATAGGACACTCGTTGGGGTGTGAGTCTTACCCCTCAGAAGAGATGCAGACAGTGTATGATCCGTCCCCAGCCGACTGGGGTGATGAAGATCTGAATTTGTCGTTTTGGGGGATTGCTTTTTTTATAGGAAATTTAAAACCTCTATATTTAGTCATGGTGAGTTGAGAACTCTGTTCATGTGTTTTTCTTATCTAATAATTGCATTATGACATAAACACATATTCTCAGAAAACCGTAACTTACATGAATTAAACACCATTCATTTATTTACACACACTTAAATTATCAATCAGTTCTATTTCTAACAATTCAATTTAGCTTAAGCCATTTATCTACTCTCAGTTTAAATGCCAAACAGTTCTATTTGACCCATCAATAGGACCCTATCAGGTGCTACCACTCCCGGCCAGAGTGAACCTGAGAGCAATGGCAATGAAAGGAGACTCCGAGTTCGTCAACGCTCCAGCATTACGAGAGCTTCAACATCAGATTCTTTAGTATCATATTCAGGACACTCGTTGATGAGGAAGAGGGCTTACTCCTCTGAGAGATATGCAGTCAGTGTATTCTAAAGCGCCAGTCAACTGTGCTGTTTCTATAGAGCTAGGAAGCCATATGTTTGAATGACACCACGGTAAAAATTCTCGCCCGAGTCCTGTCAAGTATACAATCCAAGGCCTTTCTGTTCTGCACATAATAGTGGATTTTACCTCTTTAAGGTTCAAGAGCAAGACAAGGATTTGGGCCAATTAATCTGTTTAATACATAGTCTTTTTTTTAGTTCTATAAAGTTTAACTACATTAATAAAAAATACACATGAATATAATTTCATACTAATGCAGTTAAAGATGTTGGAATGCAGTGATAATCTCTGAATATCTACACTTATCAACGAGTTCACAAGATTTTCTGTTGTTTGAATCCTAAAAATTATTTATGATGATGATGATCATCATCATGTCGTACCGCTAGCACGGATATCCCTGACCCTCTCTCGCCACTTTTCCCTATCGTTTATCGCCTCCGGCAGGTCTTCTAGACTACATCCCGTATCTTCACATAGCTGCTGTATGTATGTTCGAGCTGGTCGTCCTGCTTTTGCTCGGCCATAAGTGGGGGTCCATAGGAGTACATCACTTATGAGCTCTTCTCGGCTCCTAGTCGATTATAATTATGTCAAAATGAAAGTTGTGCATTCCAATATAGAAGAAAATCAAGGCACAAAAAGAAAAACTACTTTTTTTGAAAGACTCTTTGATCGTCAAGTTTATAATAGAGTTTCTTTAAGATTTGTGATAGATTGGATTATCTATTGACAGCCATACATATTCCTCCATATTATTTGCATTCTTAATGTCCAAATATTATATATATATATATATATATATATATATGTGTGTGTGTGTGTGTGTGTGTGTGTGTGTGTGTGTGTGTGTGTGTGTGTGAATCGTTAACTGTATAATATATATATATATGTGTGTGTGTGTGTGTGTGTGTGAAAATGAATTGGTCCAATTGTATTTGCATTTTTTTCAGAATTATTTATTTCGTTCTTACATACATGTATTTTTCCAGCGTCTTCCTTTTCTCACAGAATATATGTGGTACAAGGCCGTATGAACGGGGCACCCAATGAGAGTGAGTTCTTCTTTCTTATATATATTCATATATCTCATTTTCTTTCTAATATATGTACATATTTACCCAAACACTCCATCATTAATATGATCCGACACGATATCATTTTTTCCTGTGGAGTTTAAAAGATTTGAATTAAGAGTTTTCCTTCTCCTTAATTCGTTGCCATACCAAGTTTAAAGATCCGAATCTGCCCAAATATTCATCCATGGCTGGAGATGGAATTATTGGATTCATACCTTTCCCAAAAGTGTTAGCAGAATTTGAAATGAACACAGCATCGTCCAGGATCTGAACTCGTATCGCTGGGTTTATATATATATATATATATATATATATATATATATATATATATATATATACGGTTACTTGGTTGGTTGGTTAGTTGGTTGGGTTTTATGGAATATCAACCATTGTAGGTTATTTAACGCCAAATCCATTTTTATGCAAATAGTTCTATTTTAAAAAATTCAGGTTAGTATGAGTGCACTGTTTATGTGTCAAAAACATTTCTATTTCAAGCTATTCAATTTATTCAAATTCGGCTAATTCAGTTCTGTATAAGTACAGATTTTGTTTACACATAGTTAAATGCCAAAAACTGTTCTACATTAAACAATTCAGTTAAGTGTAAGTACAGTTTCAGTGTCAAAAACATTGAATGTTTATAGAATGAGGATGCACGTGTGTTGAGGTGTTCTTTAATTTTGATGTGGAGGAGTCTGATTGAACTTTCTATATATAAATTATGGCATTTAGTTTAACTTATTCGGTATATGTTTCTGCCACCTCATCAAAATACATAAAATTGACACAACACTCGAGATCAGACCTATCATTTCCAGCTGAGAAGGCCCTTTTTTATAAAATATCATGGCTTCTCGCACAAATATTGAAACGTTTGCTTCCCACCTTTTCAGGACATGTTAAATATTCTGATGAAGTCATCCACAGACTATATGCCAAAAAACTTACTCTATTTATCGTTTAATTTGCTTAAAATGTCATAATTTTTATATAGGAATTACAATCAGACCCCTTCACATTAGAATCAAAGAACACACCAACACACTTGCATCCTCATTCTATAAACATTTAATTAAATGCAAAAATAATGATGATAATTTTTCCATTAAAATAGAAGCAATACTATGTAATGTTGGTAATCTCAGAATTAAGGAGGCTTTATCAATAGTTTAGTTACACCCCCAGATTAACAATTGGTGAAAATTTAATTGGTTAAAATTTAATATCATTAATTAACATGCATATTTAAATAAATATTTAAGTTTTTAAAAATAAGATAAAATAAAGATAAAAATTAAAATAAAATAAAATAAAATAAAATTGATTAGGATAACGAGAGTCTCGTCTATTCCGCATGGCGTTTAAACACCCAACGTGGTACCATGGTCACAACTAAATACAGAACAACTTAAGCAAAATAATTACGCATTCAACTTGGATGTAATCTCCCTCTACAACACAGTACCTGCACACCCAGCGAACAATGTCATATCTGAACATATAATCTCCAAGAATTTATATTGTCACAAACTAACAGCAACAAATATACACCAACTATTATCCATTATAATAGACAAAACTTACTTCACTTACAACGGAAATACCTACAAATATCAGGAATACCCATGGGATCCAGCATATCAGGCATTCTCGCTATTTCATATATGGACCAACTAGAACGTCGAGCACTATCCATCTGTCCATCATGTATATTCTTCACAAGATATATAGACAATATACTTATGTTGACTTGCTCAGTAGGCTGGGGCTGTAGAATACACCGACTGCACCTCTGCAGGGAGCTAAGACCCCCCTCCAATGGATGTCCTGGATATGATATTAAACAATTTCATGGTGAGGTTCTTGTGATGCTGGGGCTTTGGGGACTGCAGAGCACCCCTTCATTGCCATCACTCCCAGGTCCACTCTGGCCCGGAATGGTAGCACCTGACAGGGCCCTATCTATGAGTTAAATAGAACTAACTGCATAATTATGCTAAACTGAATTGTTTGAATTAGAACTATTAGACTAAACTGATTAGCTTGAAATAAAAATGTTTTTGACTATTAAACTGTGTACTTTATATATAAACTTTGTGCTTATGCTAAACTGATATACTTGAAATGAAAGGTTTTTGACATTGAAACTCTACTTACACTAAACTGAATTGTTTACTATAGAACTGTTTTGACATTTAACTGTGTGTAAAGAAAATCTATACTTACACTAAACTGAATTAGCTGAATTAGAACTGTTTGAATAAACTGAATAGTTTGAAATAGAGATGTTTTTGACAATTAAACTGTGTATTTATGCTAAACTGAATTGTATGAAATAGAACTGACAATTTGCATAAAAATGAATTTGGCGTTAAATAATCTACAAAGGTTGATATGACATAAAACCCAACCAACCAATCAAACAAACTTATATTGACATCATCGGGCGAAGAAGCTACCGTTATATATGAAAAGTTCCAAGACATAGATAGACATATTTAGTTTAAGGTAGAACATCCAGATAACACTGGGTTCCTATCACTCCTAGATTTTAAAATGCAAATATCACCAACTGGCAAAATTTACGATAGTTTCTATAGAAAACCAACCACTAAATACATCTTCATGCATTTCGAATCAGCACTTCGACTCAGTGCCAAACCAAATTACATTAGAAATGAAATTAAATGAATTCACAATAGTTGTAGTGAAGAGAAAAACAAAATTACACTCACTGCACAGTTTATAAACACCCTCAGAAACAATGATTATCCAACCTCAACCACACGACATTTAAATAAGAAATCGCGGAAACTACATAGACCCTCTTGCAGGTGTTTCCTGAAACAACCACATTTCAGTGAAATTATCACCAAAGAAATACGCAGGGCTATTTACAAGGAAGGGCGAGATATACAACTGGCCCTCACGACGCCAATATCTAAAGTATTGCAACATACACTCTAGCCATCTGCTCAATAAGGGATGGAAACATATGCCAAAAAACTTACTCTATTTATCGTTTAATTTTCTTAAAATGTCATAATTTTTATATAGGAATTACAATCAGACCCCTTCATATCAAAATTAAAGAACACACCAACACACTTGCATCCTCATTCTATAAACATTTAATTAAATGCAAAAATAATGGTAATAATTTTTCCATTAAAATAGAAGCAATAGTATGTAATGTTGGTAATCTCAGAATTAAGGAGGCATTATCAATAGCTTAGTTACACCCCCAGATTAACAGTTGGTTAAAATTGGATACTGAATATATCATTAATTAACATGCATCATCATCATCACGTCGTGCAACTAGCACGGATATCCCTGACTCTCTCTCGCCACTTCTCCCTATCGTTCATCGCCCCCGGCAGGTCTTCAGGGCTACATCTCGTATCCTCACATAACTGCTGTATGTATGTTCGAGCTGGTCGTCCTGCTTTTGCTTGGCCATATGCGGGGGTTCATAGGAGTACATCACTTATGAGATCGCCTTTGCTTCTCCAGCAGGGTCCTGCATATCTGGTTCGTCTAGCTTGTATAGTTTTCGTGATGGGAGGCAGGTGGCGGTATAGTTGGTGCCTTGTGGGGTGTTGCCGCCAGGACTTGTTCAATATTCAACATTCTTGTGTAATTGCCGTCTACCTTCTTATCCAGCTGTTTAGTTAGCGTCCGAGTAGTGTATCCATATTGCAGTATCGATACGACCGCTGCCTGGAAGAAACTGCGTTTCATTTTATCGGTCAGGTATGATTTCCATATGATCGAAAGCCTATCAATAGCTGCCGTAGTGTAATAGTTATCGTCGTAGGAAATGAACACGATGTCTCGAGTTCAAATCTTGGACGAGACAGATTGCATTTCACATAGCACTAATACACTTGGGAAAAGGTATGAATCCAATTATTCTCCCTCCAGCTATGGGTAAATAGTAGGGCAGACTGAATTCTTCAGCATTGGTGAGGCAACTAGTCTTGGAGAAGGAAAACTCTGAATTCAAACCTGTTAAACTCCGCTTAAAAATTGACCTTGTGTCATATCCTACCCGAGCGGAAGGGTTGGTAAATAGGATCAATAGCTGTCTATGCCTTCGTTAGCAGTGTGTCGATGTCTTTTTCGGTTGATGAGACGCTGCTTCCTAGGTTGGTGAATTTGTCAACCAGTTTCAGAGAGGTTCCGTCTAGAGTGGAAATGTCACTTGTTTGATTATAGCACATATATTCAGTTTTGTGTGCATTGACATAAAATAAAATAAAATTGATTAGGATTACGAGAGCCACGTCTATTCCACATGGCGTTTAAACACCCAACGTGGCACCATGGTCACTACACATAACTTGATGTTCTAACACACCACGTATTTATAACGTTAAAAAAAATTGAACCTCCAACATCGTGTTCATTTATAAAAAAAAAAGTCTCTGACGATGAAGTTTAACTTTGAAATTAATTAGACACAAATAATTATTATTTCGCATTTCAATAGCCCCCTAATAATTCAATACTATTAAATGAAATAATTTGTGCAATGCTTCAAGCAAATTACAAAACACTTTCCTGTGTCTATTCTGAATTATTTTATCCATTAGCTCTGAAGAGTCCTGTTATTTTTTTTATTTTATTTTTTTATCTAAAGAAGCTCTGTTATTTTCGTGTTTTTGATTTATATCAAATCCCATAACAGGATGGAAATAAATTTATAATCCTAATGTGACCGGATTTGTTTTTTCTTAAAGAAATATATATATATATATATATATATAAGCAGGGTCTCATAAACGCAGACAGACATCGACACGCGACAAGCAAAGGCATGGACAGCTAACAATAAGCTATTGGTCATATGGAAGTCAGACCTGACCGATAAAATGAAACGCAGTTTCATCAAAGCAGCAGTCGAGTCGATACTGCAATATGGATGCACTACATGGACGCTAACTAAGCGGATTGAGAAAAAGCTTGACGGCAACTACACAAGAATGCTGCGAGCAATATTGAACAAGTCATGGAGGCCGCACCCCCACAAAGCAGCTGCTGTACGGCCACTTTCGCCCATCACGAAAACTATCAAAGGTAGACGAACCAGAAATGCAGGACGCTGCTGGAGAACCAGGGACGAGCTCATACGTGATGTTCTCCCATGAATCACTTCCCATGGCCGAGCAAATGCAAGGTGACCAGCTCGAACCTACATGCAGCAGCTCTGTGTAGATACAGGGTATAGCTCTGAGGACCTGCCGGAGGCGATGAACGATGGGGAGGGGTGGCGATAGAGGGTCAAGGATATCCGTGCTGATGGCACGACAAGGTGATGATGATGATATAGTAAATCAATATGATTTATCAATCTATCTAAAGATAAATTGCAACCGAGTAAACATAATCTATTATCCTTTAAAGCAGGTAAACACTTTATATTTCGTTGTCGTGTCTATTTTTAAGGCCCAGTAAATGATTATTGTTCAAAATCTTTTTTCGGAAAACTCAACCACTGTTTAAGTTTATCTGCATTCGAGAATTATGATTGTAAATAATGAATTCAGTAAAACAAGATAAAAGAACGCATATGTATTCACTGCTAGTAAAAAAAATATTGAAGACGCTATGTTTATGGGCTCACTTCCTTTTTCATTTAATCAGCAGTTGCTGCTGATTCTGAAAGCATACTGTACTTGCTGACTAAAGTCTTTACCCAAATTTACTTCTAATTTTTTTCTTTTTTTTTTTTTGTTAGAAGCACATTTACTTATAGATGATACTGTTATACTTAAAAATATCCATTTTGATTATATAGTGTTCCACTCAAAATAATAAAATCCTGATAGCGTATGTTGCGATTGTATAGTGATTTTTCTTCGTTAGATATTGGCGTCGTCCGGAGTGCGCCAATTGAATATCAAGTCCTTTTTTTGTAAATAGCCCTCTATTTTCAAAAATTTATTCAAACTAAGCTTATTTATTGTTCATTCGATAATACTTTTTTAAAAACATACTAAGAATATCACGTGCACTGTACATATATAAGATTTAATACTCACGCAAAACACATTTTGTAAATCATTACTCATTGCCAAAATAATACATAAAAAGACAACTTTTGTTTCGACTCAACCTCCTGTTACTTATTTTTTGTCTGCTCGTTTTATTTATACAGAGCATTAATTTTTTCATTACCATTCCTGGAAGATGCTTCTGCTACAATATTAAACTACATTATATTACCCTTTCGTTGAGCCTGATTTGATTAAATTCACACCACCCACGTAACATAACCATCATTTAATATTTTTCGAATACTTGGACAAAATAAGGAAAAAAGCGGCAGAAAAGAAAACAGGACACGACACTTTTAACAAAAACGTGTATTAACAAGACATGTCAACATTTGCAATAAAGTGGTGTAAATTGTAACACAAGAGTTATCAATTGGTAATGTGTAGGCTGCAGATAATATGAACAATTATAATAGGTTGCAAAATAATTGTCATTTCGTAACTTATCTTCTCACTCATACCTTAATTCTGCCCCATTCGTAATTTCGACTTTAACATAGTTGTGGGGTTAGAAGGTATTTAGGAGGTCAGGGGCTAAGGGCAAGGCTGTGTTGCCGTAAGATATCTGACTCCATATTTTGGTTATATTATTTTACCCCACGTTGACTGGCTGGCGCAATGCCTTGCCCAAAGAAAGTCCCAAAAGAAATATACAAAAAGAAAAGATAGAAACAGATAAGAGACGAAAACATTTCTTCCATACTTTCCTTTATTTGCTTGGTGAAGGGACTAACCAACGCTACGTCCCAAGACGCAGCGTGGTGCTCAAAACACCAGACAACAAAATCGGTGTTGTCGGTTCGACAGACACTTCCTGACAAGAGAGGTCGGTTCACAGAAAACCTGAGTATTTATCTCGCTACACCGGCTCCAAATTCGCTACTCCAAAATCCTTCTAATTTTGGCGCGACCGCTTCCCATTGGCTACTTTACTTTTTATTATTTTTCTTTTTTCTGATTTTTAACCGGATGGATGCGTGGAGCCTAATGCGTGGCGACGCGTTTAAACATTTTGTATGTGGCAGCCGATGAGTCAACATCCGATTGGGAGTTTTATTGTTAATTCCTAAATCCCCACATTGTCAACGGCTTCGATGAAGCCAACTTCTTAAATGTGTCTTCTCGGACAGTCGCAGCAAAAGAGGCAGAGATTTCTCTCGCAGTTGAATATATATACAGAAACTAAGCCTAATGATTGATGTCTTGTGTGTTCTAATTGGTCGCCGACAATGACCATAACCAATCATGCAAGCTCTCTTATCAAGTGATGGTTAAAGGGACGTAACTGTGGAAGATCTTACATCTTTTACAACTCCCAAAATAGATTTTAGTCATATTTCTAAGGATTGATGAACACTTTAAAATTCTGTTATTTATTTTGTGATCTACTTTTTAAAATGCCCCTCGAATAACGACAAACACCTTACAATTAGCATAAACAACACACAGAAAAATACAAGTCTCTTTGAGGCATTAAATTATGGTAAAGAATATTTTAGTCTTAATTTCTAAAGAATAAGAGACGAAATGAAGATGGCGGAACATCTTAATGGCAGACATTTGTTTACAGTTTTTCGATGCAAATGTTTTATATACTTTATAGACTTTTTATTGTTTGCTTGTTTCTTAGTTGTTTTTTAAATTATTTTTAGCTTCTTTTATCTTTTATTGTTAATTCTGATGTTATTTTATTTACTTTGAATATATCTTAAAAGGAAAAATTTGCTTATTTCAAGTCATTTTATTACGACGCAGTTGACGTGGCTTAGTGACGTAACGTTGAATGTAATAACATTCGTTGAATTGAAATTTAGTGGAGAAAAGTGGCGTATCCGCGAATTTGATTGATTTTAACAGACTTTCAAACTGTATCAGGTTATTTCCGGTCAAGAGGTTAAGGAATTGCGCTCATCTTACGTTCATATTTACCTTTTTATGTAGTTGCTTCTTAAGATTATTAAGTTTTATGGCATATCAACCATTGTTGGTTATTTAATGCCAAATTCTCTTCATACATACATATCAAATATTTAGGATTTGGTTTGGTTTGGTTTTATTTTATGGCATATCAACCATTGTATGTTATTTAATGCCATATCTTGTATTTACATATATATTAAATATATGATTTGTAAACTCATTTTGTAGATACACACTGTTAAAAGATCAAACAGTTCTATTCCTTAACATTCAATTTAGCATATGTTAACAAAGTTAAATGGTTCCAAGTATAGCTATGTATCACAATTCAATTAAGTATCCGTCTTTTGTTTACACACAGATGATGAAACTGTTCTATATCTAACAATTCAATCTTGAATGTCATTTGTTTGCACTCTGATCAAGTGTAAGATAATTCTATTTGACCTATAGATAGGATGACAATGAAGATGTGCTCCCCATTCCCCAAAGCTCCAGTATTACTGAAGCCTCACCATCAGATTGTTTAGTGTTATAAACAGGACACTTTTTGGGGGTTATCACCCCTCAGCATGACATTTCTAAGCGAGCCGAAGCTCATTTGTTTGCACACAGTTATGTACCATATCGACCAACGTTTTGTGCTGTAAAGAAAGAAGTCCGCAGAAAAAGAAATACTCAAACTCGAAGGTAAGGGGAAAAATATAGCAGTCGTTTTTATTCAGTTATGATCGCTATAATTCAAAAAGTTTACTTTTGTCGCGTCCTTCCTCTCCCTTCCCCTTGGTGGTGACGGGATGCGTGTGAGAGCTGGTTGTTTGACACACGTTTGTCAAAGTAGATCGGTCGCAGCAGACTGGGGTATGACGGGTCGGCTTCCAGAACCTTTAACGCACCCGTTTTGATAACTGCCTTCAACTCTGCCAAAAGCTCATTACTTGTTTTCTTATATAGTGATTTTGGAGAACGAATCGAAGATCCGCGAATGTTCTATTGTCATTAGTGAACCTGTCGTGAAACACGTTATTATTTATCTGTGATTATTTTAAAATCACGTCTAACTTTGCAGGTCATTCTGCCCGCACGGGCTAGTCTTGTGACACCTTCTCTGATTGACGATAGCGCCCGTCCGTAATATTACAGTTAAATGGTTTCAAGTATTCCTATCAATCTCTAATAATTCTATTTAGTAATAATCATTTATTTAGTATTAATTATCTATTTTGTAGGTAACATTTTAAAACGAGTCGGAGCTCATTTGTTTGCACACAGTTAAGTGGTTTCAAGTATTCCTATCAAACGCTAATAATTCTATTTAGTAAAAATCATTTATTTTGTATTAAATATCTATTTTGTTGATAACATTTTAAAACGAGCCGGAGCTCATTTGTTTGCACACAGTTAAATGGTTTCAAGTATTCCTATCAAACGCTGATAATTCTATTAAGTAATAATCATTCATTTAGTATTAATTATCTATTTTGTAGATAACATTTTAAAACGAACCGGAGCTCATTTATGGGCACACAGTTAAATGGTTTCAAGTATTCCAATTTAGCATGAATATTTCTCTTCAATATCCTTTGTTGGAATCCTGTTTATACATATCTGTATTGAATATATGATTAGTAAATACATAGATTTTAGAGAAAATATATAAATGAGCCAGAACTCATTTGTGACAATACCCCGCCGGCCGACCCCACTATCTCAGCTTCCTTAAAGCGCTCATTGCCAGTGATTCATCTAGTGGTTTTTCTCATCTCTGGCCAGGGGTATTTCACATTGCTTTACTGATACGCAAAGCAAAACCGAGAGAGGGAAAGAAAAGAACAAACGAACAAACACAGACTTGGGTCAGCTACAAACACCAGAGGGGGAAGTCTGAAACATTTTTTGTGCATTCTGTGAGCTAACGCAAGCGTGTACTCTCACAAAGCCACTAGCAATGCTGACATCTTCTCGCGTTGGTTAACCCGGCCTATGTAGGTCAACAGGTCTAAGCAGTTGTCTTTCTTACCTCTGTTCTCTCTTCTCTGTCCTGCTTTCATCTTCTGACTGCCTCCTTCTGCCGACTGGTCTCTACTGCTCCCTTCTGCTGACTGTGTCCTTCTCTTGACTGACCTCTCCTGCCGACTGTCCTCTTCTGGGACATTCATTCACTCGTCCTTCCGGTCTCGTGGGAGATCTCGCGCGCAGGTCCTTTGTGTGAATTTTGCGCCAAAATAGACGAAGGGATTCTCTGACTGGCACCCACACACAGAGAAACGGATGCCACCCATGGTGTCACACATTTGTTTACAGACAATTAAATAGTTTCTATTATTGTGAACTAACACCATTTATTCTATTGACAATTAATCATTTGTTCCGGGTATGGAAGTGGTTTCAAGTAGTGCTCACACTAATAGTTTTATTTGCACACAGTTAAATGGTTCACAGTATTGCACTGTAATACTAAGAATACAATTTTACAATAACGCCAATATTTTTATTTGCGCATAGTTAAATGTTTTCAGGTTTCACTTCGTAACAGAGGATGTCCTCGTGGTGTAATAGTTAAAGTGATGGACATCGGAATCGTAGTAAGCTTGTTCGAACTCCAGTCGCGCTATTCCGTTCACTTTCGGGCAAATGCCTTTGGGAAAGGTATGAACCCCCTTATCATTCCAGCTATGGGTTAAATAGTACCACTATTGTTCTTCTAAGAAATAGGTTTAGCATTAAGTAACCTACAAAGGTTGATATGTCATTAAAACATAGAAACTAAACCAAACCAATCACTTTGTAACACTCGAAATTCAATTAAACATCAATCATTTGTTTGCACACAGTTAAATAATCAAACAGTTCTATTTCTTACAATTCAATTTAGCCTAAGTCAAAGTTAAATGATTCCAAGTATTGGTATGTACCACTAACAATTCAATGGAACATCAATCATTTGTTTTCATACCGTTGAATGGTTAAACAGTTCTGTTTGATACATAGATGAGACCCTAACAGGTACTAACGCTACGAGTCAAGATGGACGAGGGAGTAATAACAATTAAAGAGTGCTCGACATTCCCTAAAGCTCCAAGACTGGAGCCTCACAATCAGATGTCGTCTAACTGAGCCGTCTGGCATTCGTGCCGGATGGGGGTATCGAAATCAATGGCAGATTCGAGGCCGAAAGGCCACTGGCTTCGGCTGGGCCACCTTCGAGTGGGCGAGTAGCAACATTGACACCTTTGAACCTCTTGTATAGCACTGGACCTTGCTGTCCAGTTTAAGCTATAAGCAGGCATACGTTCCTGGACCCAGATTTGGGTCCAAGACCAGCTAGGTTCACCAGGCCCATATTGCACTAGGTGGGTCGATGACCTGCATAGACCAGCAGCGTTCGAGCCTCGGCTCGTGAACGACCCTTCTCCACCGCTAAATCCTCACTATAATCATTGACCTGTTGTCAGGTCCTGTCTGGTGGGAGGCAGCGAAAAATATCATATCCAGGACAATTGCCGGCGGAAAGTCTTTCTCTTCTTTTGAGACAGCAGTCGGTGTATTCTACTGCTCCAGCAAGCAGGGCTACAGGCGCTTAGCTATGTATACAGTGAGAATTACCGATTACTTTTGGAATTCGTTCCTTTGTCATTTCTCTCGAGTCCCAGGTTTGTCCTCTACTGACCTTCCAAAAAGCCGACCGGTTCACAACTTCAGGATGCTGCTAATCGACCGATTATCACTCTAATTGTCAGTTCCTAAATCCGAAGCTGACCTTCTTTTTGTCATCACTTATGATGACACAGGTGCTTGTTGTGTAATGGTTACCGAGAAATGGATTAGAAATGGATACGGTGACCTGAATTCAAACCCTGTTTAAAGCTATTTACATTTCACGTTGCGTTAATAATCTTGGAAGAGGTATGAATCCAATTATTCTCTCTCCAACTATGGGGGATTAATAGAGTATACTGAGCTCTTTAACCTTGGGGTAGCAACCAGTCTAGGAGAATGAAAACTCTGAATTCACTCCTGTTAAAAACATCGCAAAAAACTGACCTTGTTTTGCCATCTGCTCATGTTGAGGGATTGATAACTAAGTATATTTACAATTTCAAACAAATTAACCAGCTGTGAGGTATGACACTTAACTGTATCTGATGGTGAGGTTCGACTTCCGGAGCACTGGAAAGTGTGGCGTACCTCTTCATTGTTAATGATGCAGAACTTTCAAAAATACATTTATCCAAATCTTAGATTTATCTTGCTTTAACTTTCTGGTTGAGTTCGATTAAGTTTCTTTATTTAATGGCACACCAACTTTCGTGATTCATTTAATACTAAAACAATCCTTGTAGAACTATAGTACTACTATTTAACCATTTATGCATTCACATATACAGATATATATATATATATATATATATATGTGTGTGTGTGTGTGTGTATGTGTATGTGTGTATATATATATGCATGCATATATATCATCATCATCATCATCATGTCGCACTATCAGCACCGATATCCCTGACCCTTTCTCGCCACCCTTCTCTATCATCCAATGCTTCCGGCAGGTTTTCTGGGTTACATCTTTTATCGGCACCGAGCAACTGTATGTAGGTTCTAGCTGGCCGTTCTGCCTCGGCTCTACCATGTGAAGGGGTACACAAGTGTACATCACTTTAAGTTTGTCCCTACTTCTCCAGCAATGTCCCGCATGTCTGGTTCGTCTAACTTTGATAGTTTTCGTGATGGGCGAAAGTGGCCGTACAGCTGCTGCTTTGTGGGGGTGCTGCCTCCTGGACTTGTTCAATATTGCTCACAGTATTCTTGTGTAGTTGCCGTCAAGCTTTTTCTCCATCCGTTTAGTTAGCGTCCATGTAGTGCATCCATATTGCAGTATCGACACGACCGGTTCTTGGAAGAAACTGCGTTTCATTTTATCGGTCAGGTTTGACTTACATATGACCGATAGCCAATCGATAGCTGTCCATGCCTACAGACACAGGTGCACACACTCAAACATATATATATATATAATGAAGCGAGTTCATGCTTTCGACTTGGCTGTACCCATTTCACATAGTACTAATGAGTGGAATCCAACAATTTTCTCTCGAGCTACATGTAAATAGTAGAGAAGGCTCATCTCTTTAACGTTGGTATGGCAACTGGTCTAGGAGAAGGAAAACTCTGAATTCAAACTTGTTAGAATTCAGAAAAAAATTGACCTATTGTCACATCCTGCTCATAGGGAGGGACTGGATATATATATATATATATATATATATATATATATATATCATCATCATCATCATATCGTGCTGGCAGCACGGATATCCCTGACCCTCTCTCGCCACTCCTCCCTATCGTTCATCGCTCTAGGCAGGTCTTCAGGACAACAACCTGTATCCTCACATAGCTGCTGAATGTACGTTCGTGCTGGTCGTCCTGCTTTTGCGCGGCCGTGTGTGGGGATCCATAAGAGTACATCTCCTATGAGTTCATCTCTGCTTCTCCAGCAATGTCCTGCATGTCTGGTTCGCCTAACTTGAATAGTTTTCGTGATAGGGGGCAGGTGGCCGTACAGTTGGTGTCTTGTGGGGTGTTGCTGCCAGGACTTGTTGAGGATTGCACGTAGCATTCTTGTGTAATTGCCATGTAGTTTCTTCTCCAGGCGTTTTGTTAGCGTCCATGTAGTGCATCCATATAGCAGTATCGATGTGACCGCTGCCTGGAAGAAACTGCGTTTCATTTTATCGGTTAGGTCTGATTTCCATATAGTCGATAGCCTAAAGCATGGACAGCTATCAATAGGCTATCGACTATATATATATATATATATATATAGGGTAGAACGATAAAATTGTCGCCATAGAAAAGACATGATTCCATTTCCCTTTAATGAAAACCGGTTTTCTTTTTTTTTTGTTGTTGCAGACCATCTACTTGTTGGCCAGTTGTGTACAAATCCCAAGAGCGATAGGAGCCTTCTATCATGTCTGAAAGTGACACAATGTTCAACGAGCGAGATCGGAGATGCGCCACTGTACAACTCGTGTCCCTACCGATCCAACTTATGACAACAGAACAATTGCCAGCACCCTCAACATGCATCGCTGGATTGCTATGAATAACAGGGACGTGCCTAGGGTGATGAAAACAAAGTTTCCGGCTATCGGTTATGGTCTTTGGTGTGGTTTCAAATGAGGACCACATCATGCCACCTCACATCTTCGAAGTCGGCTTGAAAGTCAACACCAAAGTGTACCTGGATGTGCTGAAGAGTGTGGTGATCCTCTTGTGTAATCAGGTGGCCGGTGGCCGACTCTGGGTGTGGCAGCAGGACTCGGCGCCGGCCCACAAGTCCAATGAGACCCAGGCTTGGCTTCAGAAGGAGTGCCACGACTTTGTACCCTTCTTTCACTGGCCCCCCTCCTCCCCCGACCGGAACCCGCTGGACTACTTCGTTTGGTCATACATCGAGAACATCACCAACATGACCTCCCACAACACCAAAGCCAGCCTGATCACCGTCATCCGCCGAGTATTCGCCGAGCTCCCGCCGACGCTTGTGGAAAAGGCATGCTCCCAGTTCCGGATCCGTATCGAGGCGGTGATTGAGGCTGAAGGTGGCTATATTGAATAGATATCAGCTCTACTACACAATCAAGTTACCTGAATTGATTTTTTGAATAAAAGTTTTAAAATAAAGCCGTAGTGTTGTTTACTTTACGACGACAATTTCATCGTTCCACCCTGTATATATGTATATGCTACTGCAGTAAACGTGCACCAACTTATTTATATTTCGAAAAAATTGCAGGAAAGTCGAATCGAAAGGTTTCAAAATAACTTCGACGATATCACTAGGCGTTTTCAAAAAATCCTACAAAACGGACTCCTTTGATTCTCTCTCGTAATCCGTCCTTCTCAGCTGTCACTCAAGGTAAGTTGTCTAGATGGTTACCAGTGTCACCACAAAGCAGATGAATGCAAATAAATAGATACTGACATGGCTACAACGTGGAAAAAATCTCGATTTCTTTTTCAGAGGGATCAGATTTCCATACGGTCTTTAACCTGTTAATAGCAGTCCATGATTTACCAATGCCTATGTAGACATCCCTTTCAGTAGATGAGATTTTGCTACCGAGGTATGTGAACTAACGTGGAATAAATGTCGATTTATTTCATCAGAAGGGTCAGATTTTCATACGGTCTTTAACCTGTTAATAGGAGTCCATGAATTACCTATGCCTATGTAGACATTGCTTTCAGTAGATGAGATATTCCTACCGAGGTATGTGAACGATTCTACTACTTTCAGAGGCTTGCCATTTAAGGAGAAGTTGGTCCCATCGTGAATAAAACACTGTAACTCTGTTTATTCTGAGATGGCAAAATGATTAATGCCTTTCACTGACTGCTCCAGGCTAAGATTCGGCGTCAGAAGGTGTATTAGCTGGAAGCACCGTGAAAATTCAAACCAAAAAAATGAGATAACTTTTCATTTTTTTGTACTGATGCATTTCTGTGGCCAAATCCGTAAGGCGACGTCTGTTGAGACTTCCTAAGTGTTTAACGTGGGAATTTAATTTTTCTCTTTTTGAATGGCAAACGTTGTTGTACGTGGTTGCATTTAGAACTGTAATATTGTTTTGAGGATTAACGGCAGTTTGAAAGGGCAAGAAGAGACATCAATCTCACAGACTTGAGACGGAGGGTTTTCGTAGGGCGTATGTTTGATTACCAGGGTCTTTAACAGCCACACCAAATTCAATACGACATAGGCAGGTTACCCTGACCCCATCATTATCAAAGACTGGCATCGTGCCACGCCTGTCGGGTTGCACGTCTCTATACCACACGTGAAAATCATAAAAAAGAGACTTTGGAGAATTTAAGTTTAAAATGGTACGGAAATCCGGGTGTTTCCAACGAAGCTCTACAGAGAATTGGTAAATGAAAAGGAAAGAATTGATTCTCCAATCAAGACGGAAACTTTCCATAGCTAAAAAAGGTGTTCTTTTATTTACACACACATACACACACACACACACATATATATATATGAGAAGAAGAAATATATATTAGATATATATATATATCTAATTCACAGAATTTAGACTGCGACCCCTGTGTTTCATAGAGTATTTTTTACAAAACAACAATCATCAGGCAGTTAACAAAATGAAATGAATCGAAAATCGAAAAATTACAGTTAACAAACCGTTGGGATTTTGTAGGAATATTTACGTGTTTGTAAGTGTTTGAGTGTGTGTTTGTGTGGATTATCGTTGCGTGCTATGGTGTGTATTTGTGGATGGCATATAGTCACAACCAACACGGTTATAATATATATATATATATATATATTGGGACTACATTAACACGGTTATAATATATAAACATATATATATATATATATATTGGGACTACATTGCTTTTATCCTTAAGCTTAAATCTATATATATATAACAAACTAACGCTGATTCAGTAATTAAACGGTCTCCTTTTTTGGTTACACAAATTTTCACAAGGTTTTTATATCTTGAACTTTTAAACTTCAATCGTCGAGTAACATCACTAATATCATCCCTCATAGTCTTGATGATGGTTCATTAGAACCGAAACGCTATTGTGTCGACTTTGCTTCTCAATAAATCGCTCCTTCTATTTGGATTACGTTGTTATCAATTTATCTCTAGATAGATAAATAGATGGGTTTGTGTGTGCTAAAATAAGATATGAAGGTATATGCAAATAACTCGTATCAAATAATAAAATTATATATGAAATATATACACTACCAACCTAAAGTTTGGGAATACGATGATTTAGCAGACATATATCTGTGTGTTTGCGTATATATATATATACTGTGATTAACAGACAGACTGTTTCGTTTGTGGCTAGACGCGTACGACGCTTCAATATACGTATATATATATATATATATATATATACGTATATATATATATATATATATATAAACACTGTAGTCCCAAACTTTCGGCCTGTAGTATATATATATATATATATATACAACAGACCAAAAGTTTGGGACAACATTGCTTTTTTCCTTAAGCTTTAATCATATTTACCCAACCCCTCCGCTCGGGCAGGATATGACACAATTTCAATTTTTAAGCGGAGTTTAACAGGTTTGAATTCAGAGTTTTCCTTCTCCTAGACTAGTTGCCTCATCAAGGCTGAAGAACTCAGTCTGTCCTACTATTTACCCCTGGCTGGAGGGAGAATAATTGGATTCATACCTTTCCCAAGGGTGTTAGTGCTATGTGAAATGCAATCAGCCTTGTCCACGATTTGAACTCGTGTCGCCGTGTCCATTTCCTACGACGATAACCATTACACCAAAGGCACCTCCATTTTTTTAAATTATGTGATTGACAGCAGACTTGACACAGTATGACAAAAACAAGAGGGTGAGATTAAAATACCTGGTCTTTATTGAGTGAATCGTCCAAAAAAGGATTTGCATGGATGAAGAATCGCTGTTGCTGCTGCTGTTGCTGCTGCATAAAGTCTGTATAGTCTCGTCGGTGTTATAAGTCGGTGCAGTCGAATGGCGAAGATTCAGCTGTCTAAGTGTTCTTAGTGGCAGCGAGACAAGAAGATCAGCATGACCTTGTTGTAGGTCTTAAGTGTAGCTGCATCGTCAGGAATTTGAAAATGGTCGAAGAGGTTGACCCGTATGTTGATCGATGTCCAGGTTAATTTGGTTTCTGGTTAACCAGGAAGGTATATCGATGTGCTTTCGAAGTGCTGATGATTGTCCGAGCAGATATGTCACTCATGGACGGGAGTAATGTTGCATGATCTGGTCTGCTGCAAGAGAAAAGGTCCGCTGCTTGGTGATGCAGGAACAGGTACTGCAGGTTTACAGCAAGTTTGGCTGGCTGCTACATCATCGTCTCCTGTTATCTGCAAAGGAGTGTCGGTGAGAATACCAGCAGGGATTCTCTGAAGACTTTTTGAATTAGTTTTTAAAAGAGTTAGTGATTATTTTCGTAATTTAGTTGTTTATAACTGTTTAAGAGAGCTGCCGTGATTAATTAGAACAGGGCATCAGCTTTGCAGATTCTGCAATCGTGATTAAGTTGGATTCCACGTCGGCTGCTGGCTTCTAGCTGATTGGAGAGGAACCGATAAGGGGTTCGCTGCTACCAATGGAAAGGAGATGGCCTAAATCTCTCTCTCTCTCTCTCTACTGGGTGATATTTGTCCCCGCCTCTCACCAGACAGAACTTGCCACATAGTCTTTTTATAGTGGGGTTTAAAGAGGGGGAGGCCTGGCACGAGCCGAGGCTCGAACCTTGCTGGTCATCGGCTCACTTAAAGCAATTTGAGCCTGGAACCAAATGCTGGACTTTGACTCACTCGAATATGCCCTTAAACTTGAAAAGGGGGTGAGGAGCAGATACCTCTCAGGCGGGCTCGAGTGAAATTTGTGATCAGAGACAGCTTTGTATAGAAGGAAGAGGAGTGTTGAATGGTTTTCCACGCATGAGCGTAGCAAAAATTGTTATCAGAGATAGGAAGTCTTTCTTTTAAATATGAATAATAACAAAATATCTTATGAAACTGAGTATATTTGCCGTTGCCTCCCGCCAGACAGGGCTTGACACAAAGTCAATGACCCGAAGGCCGATTAAAGTAGGGATTAGGGGAGAGGTAGGGGTAGGCCTGCTGGTCTATGTTGCTCATCGACCCAATTAGTTCAAAGTCAGCCTGATGAGCCAAGCTGGTCTTGGACCCAAATCTGGGTCCAGGCACGTGTGCCTGGTTATAGCTTAAACTGGACACCAAGGTCCAATGCTATGCAAAGGCGCCAAAGGAGTCAATAATGCAGCTCACCCGCCCGAAGGTAGTCCAACCGAAACTGGGGGCCTTACAGCCTCAAG
This sequence comes from Sepioteuthis lessoniana, assembly GCA_963585895.1. Taxonomy (NCBI): domain Eukaryota; kingdom Metazoa; phylum Mollusca; class Cephalopoda; order Myopsida; family Loliginidae; genus Sepioteuthis; species Sepioteuthis lessoniana. The sequence continues at coordinate 22,897 of CAUZXS010005524.1, read as the reverse complement.
TCTACCATTTTTCCTTTTCGGAGCCTCGCTCTGGACCAAAGTCTGACGAGAGGAGCTAACAAACGCCACGTGTTTTATCCTGCTATTAGAAACTATCACCGAAATGGTCTGTAGAATTAATTAATCTCGAAAATAGTCTTCGGACCCAATCAGCTGGGGCTATAGAATACACCGACTGTATCTCTGCAGAGGGGTAAGACTCCTAAACTAAATGGTGAGGCTTCTGTAATGGTGGAATTTAGGGGAATGCGGAGTACCCCTTCATTACCGTTGCTCCCAGATCCATTCTGGCCTGGAGTGGTAACACCTGATAGGGTCCTATGTACGGGTCAAATAGAACTAAACTGTCATTACGCTAAACTAAATTGTTTGAAATAAACTGTTTTTATATTTGACTGTGTGCAAACAAAAAACTTTACTTATTGTTTGAAATAGAACTGTACTTATTGTTTGAAATAGAACTGTTTGATCATTTAACTTTGTATGAACAAAAAACTGTATTTAAACCAATGACTAACAGTGTAAACAAAAGACGGTACTTCTACTCAGCTGAATAGACTGCAATTAAGTGAAACCATTTAGCTGTGAGCAAAAAAGAAAAGTGCTCAGACTCGTTTAAAAATGTTTAGAAATCATATATGTATAATAAGTATGTTTAGAAATCATATATGTTTAAAAATAAGTATAAGTATGTTTCAAAGTATAATAAGTATGTTTAAAAGTATAAGTATAATAAGTATGTTTAGAAATCATATATGTTTAAAAATGTTTATATATGTATAATAAGTATATAAGGGATTTGGCATTAAATGACCTTTAATGGTCGACATACCATAAAACCTTAACCAAAAAGGAGGTGCCTGTAATGTAATGGTTATCGTCGTAGGAAATGGACACGGCGACACGAGTTCAAGTCCTGGACGAGACTGATTGCATTTCACATAGCATTAATACCCTTGAGAAAGGTATGAATCCAACATTTCTCCCTCCAGCTATGGGTAAATAGTAGGGCAGACTATGTTCTTCAGCTCTTGGTGAGGCAAGGAAAATGAAAACTCTGAATTCAAACCTGTTAAAATCCGCTTAAAAAATTGACATTGTGTCATATCCTGCGGAAAGGTATGAATCCAATTATTCTCCCTCCAGCTGTGGATAAATAGTAGGGTTCTTCAGCCTTGATGAGGCAACTAGTCTAGGAGAAGGAAAACTCTGAATTCAAACCTGTTAAACTCCGCTTAAAAATTGACCTTGTGTCATATCCTGCCCGAACGGAGGGGTTGGGTAAATATGATAAATATGATATGATAAAACTCCATCCAAAATAGTCCTTGTGTTAGAAACGGAAAATTCTGCTCGTCAATTCAGGGGTGATGGTCCGTTAGCAGATGTCACGGAGGACTCGGCATTTTTTTTTTTTCCACGTGGATTTTAGATTTGAGTAGCTGGCAGGCTACGGTATATTCATGCATTTCCGATCAAACATTAATCATATTTACCCACACCTCCGTTCGGGTAGGATATGACACAAGGTCAATTTTTAAGCGGAGTTTAACAGGTTTGAATGCAGAGTTTTCCTTCTCCAAGGCTGAAGAACCTAGTCTGTCCTACTATTTACCCATAGCTGGAGGGAGAATAATTGGATTCATACCTTTCCCAAGGGTATTAGTGCTATGTGAAATGTGATCAGCATCGTCCAGGATTTGAACTCGTATCGCCGTGTCCATTTCCTACGACGATAACACATTACACCACGAGCACTTCCACCATATATATATATATCAATGCACTTATATATGTGTACATGTGTGTGAATCTATGAGTGTTTTTCATTCTTCGTGATGTGTATGTATTTCTGCAGGTGTGTTTGTGTGTATCTCCGTATGTGTGAGTGCGTTTGAGTACGTGTACATGTGTGTGGTGGGGGAGTGTGTGTGCGTTTGTGTCTCCGTATGTGTGAGGGAGGAGTCAGTCTCCGTGTGTGTGTGTGTGTGTGTGTGAGTATTTGTGTGTGAGTGTTTGTATTTCTACTTGCATGTATGTTTGTGTATATGTGTGTCCCCATGTGTGGGCGTATGTGTACGCTTGATTGTTTGTATTTCTGCGTGTGTTTGCGAGTGCGCATGTCTCCGTATATGCAAGTGTGTGCGTGTGTGTGTGTGTGTGTGTGTGCACGCGCGTTTTTGAGTACGTGTTTATGTGTGTGTGTGTGTGTGTGTGTATATATATTTATCTGTGTGTCTCTGTGTGTATATTTCTGTTGTGTGTTTGTTGGTGTGGGCGTCTCCATATGTGTGTTTGAGTGTGTGTGTTTCTGTGCGTACGTTTGAGTGTGTGTATTTCTTTGTGCGTGCGTGTGTGTGTATTTCTGCATGTGTGTTGGTGTGTGTGTGTTTCAGCTTGTATGTTTTTGCGTATGCTCGTGTCCGTGTGTGTAGGGGGATGTGTATTTGAGTGTGTGTATTTCTGCATATGTGTTTGTGCGAGTGTGGGTTCCCGTTTGTGGGCTTATGTGTGCATTTGAGTGTGTATTTCTGCGCGTGTGTGTATGTGTGTGTGTATGCGTGTATTTCTGCGTGTGTGTTTGTCTGTGTGTCTTTGTATATTTCAGTATGTATATTTCTGCTCGGGTGTTTCTAAGTGTGTGCATCTCCATGTGTGTATCTGTGTATGTCTGTGTGTATATTTCTGCGTGTGTATTTGTGTGTGTGCTCGTCTCCAAGTGTGTGTGTATGTGCATTTCTTCGTATGTGCGTATGTGTTTGGATGTGTATTTCAGCTTGTGTGTTTGTGTGTGTGCTCGTCTCCGTGTGTTGGGGGTGTTTTAAGTGTGTGTATTTCTGTGTATGAGTTTGTGCGTGTGTGGGTCCCCGTGTGCGGGCGTGTTCGAGCGTTTGAATGGGTATTTCTGGGTGTGTGTGTGGGTGTGTGTTTGTATTTCTGTGTGTGTGTTTGTGTGTGTGTATGTGTTTGTCTGTGTGTCTATGTGTATTTGAGTGTGTGTATTTCTGCTGGTGTGTTTCTGAGTGTGTGTTCCTCCGTGTGTGTGTCTGTGTGTATTTCAGTGTGTGTATTTCTGCTTTTGTATTTGTGTGTGTGTATGCGTGTCTCTATGTGTGTGCTATGTATATCAGTTAACTGCATCCGATGCTAAGACTTAAAGTGTGAAATGCAGATAAATTTTTTTGTCTATTTCGTCTTCGTCTTCGTATAAGTGTTCGTGTAAGGGGAGACTGGCACAGTCGAGTGACATTGGTTCCACATTACTAAACCTTGAATCCTGGTCTTACATTCGAGTGAAAATGCTAAAATCGTTTTTTCTCAAATCATTATCAAAGTGTGTTTCATTTGTTCGACTGATAAGTATTCTCTGTATATATATATATATATATATTCATGTGTGTGTGTATATATATATATATGTGTGTGTGTGTGTGTGTGTGTGTGTGTGTGTAGTAAGGCAGCAGTCGTTCATTTAAGCATGTTTCATTAAATAATAAGGAAAAATTTTGTCTGTATAATTTATTTAAGATCCTTTCAAGTTTTCTGGTAAGTGTCTTAGTTTCAGGTTGGAATTGGTAGATGAATTTCCCAAATTTGTAAAGTGTTAATTTTTTCTTTGTTGAAGTTGATTCGTCTTTTAACAAGATTACAGCGATACTTTTGGGTGTCAGCGTCGTGGTATGCTGTAGAATCATGTATTTTGAAATGTGTGTGGTTAGGCAGCCATCGTTCATGTTTCATTAAATAATAAATTGATCTACCAATTCCAACCTGAAACTAAGACACCTATCAGAAAACATGAAAGGGATTTTTCATAAATTATACAGACAAAATTCGTCTTCATTATTTTATGAAACATGCTTATATATATATATATATATATATATATATATATATATATATATATATATATATATTTACTAATCTACTATCTCCCTGCATTCGCGGTTACCAGAAAAAAAAAAAAAGAAAATAACCCGCCAGGAACAAGAGATAAAAATATCTCAAATCACCGCCCGGTGGAAAAAGAAAAAATATCATAGGACAAAAAGAAAGAAAAGGCCAACCCCGTCACACCATTTGAAAAAAATCAAGAGATATGCAGTCAGTCGGTCAAAAGAAAAATAAAACCCACCGTCAACGCTGCAATGCTACAATTACATGAGTGCTCAAAACGAGTGGCGCCAATTGCAAAATTAACTGAAATCGCGAGTCGGAATTCCCCGACAAAAGTTTCACCTTAACGGATCATCAGGGAGTCTCATACCGTCGGTATGAAACTTTAGTAGGAGAATTCCGACTCGCGATTTAATTTAATTTTATATATATATATATATATATATATATCCTCATGTCATGCTGCGATCATGGATTTCCCTAACTCTTTCTCTCTCTCTATCTCTCTCTCTATCTCTCGCCATCCGTCTCTATCGATCACTTCTGGTAGGTCTTCCAAGCCACAGCTTTGGAAGATAAGTTCTTGCCAGTCCCCCCACACTCGTCTTCTTTGACTGGGGGTCCATTGGAGAACGTCTCTTATAAGTTCGTCCTTGTTCCTCCAGCAGTATCTCTCATGTCCTATTCGTCTAATTTGGATGGTCTTCGAGATGGGTGGTAGGCGGCCGTACAACATCTGTTTTGTGGGATGTTGATTGTAGGATTTGTTTAATATAGCTCGTAATATCCTTGTGCAATTACCGACAAGCTTTTTCCCTCTATGCGCTTAGTCAGCGTCCAAGTGGTGCATCCATACAGTAGTATGGACATGAATTATCGTTTTCAGGAGGTTAATAATGGTTAGGGCAGTCTTTGGGGTTTATATTCTGGAGATTGTTTTGATAGAGTTTTGTATCTTTTTAATGGCAGGATTAGTTTCGGTGAAAGTTGTCACAAAGAAATAAAATACTTGTTATAAGAATTTGTCTTCCACTGGATAAACAATATATATATATATATATATATATATATATCCTCCATGAGCAGGAGGCGACAAAAGGTCAGTTTTTAAGAGGAGTCTTTTACAGGTTGAATTTAAAGATTCCATTCCCCTAGACCGGTAGTTATACTAAGTTTAAAAAACCGAGGTTGCCTCACTATTTACTCATAGCTGGAGGGAGAATAATTGGATTCATATCTTTGCCTAAGGTATTAGTACAATATGAAATGTCAGCAGTCTTGTTCAGTGTTTGAACTCGGGTCACCGTGCCCATTTCCTACAACGGTAGTCATCATATGATTAGTGCCTCCAATATATATATATATGTAAGTAAAATTTGTGACAAAAGTCGGGGGCGACCCGAAAGCTCCTTTTTTATTAGCTACTATACCAAATTGTTGGAGAGGGCACTACTCGTTTTCCTGAATAACTCCACTATGCCCTTGATCTGTACCGTATAATGCTGAGTTTTAAACATATATATATATATATATATATATATATATATATATATATATATATAGGGTGGAAAGATAAAATTGTCGTCCTAAACTAAACAACACTACAGCTTTATTTTAAAACTTTTATTCAAAAAATCAATTCAGGTAGAGCTGACATCTATTCAATGTAGCCGCCTTCAGCCTCAATCACCGCCTCAATATGGATCCGGAAATGGGAGCATGCCTTTTCCACAAGCGCCGGCGGGAGCTCGGCGAATACTCGGCGGATGACGGTGATCAGGCTGGCTTTGGTGTTGTGGGAGGTCATTTTGGTGATGTTCTCGACGTATGACCAAACGAAGTAGTCCAGCGGGTTCAGGTCGGAGGAGGAGGAGGCCAGTGAGAGAAGGGTACAAAATCGTAGCACTCCTTCTGAAGCCAAACCTGGGTCTCCTTGGACTTGTGGGCCGGCGCCGAGTCATGTTGCCACAACCAGGGTCTACCACCGGCAACTTTATTGCACCAGGGGATCACTGCACTCTTCAGCACATCCAGGTACACTTTGGTGTTGACTTTCAAACCGACTTCGAAGATGTGAGGTGGGATGATGTGGCCCTCATTTGAAACCACACCAAAAACCATAACCGTAACCGGAAACTTTGTTTTCATCACCCTGGGCACGTCCCTGTTTTTCGTGGCAATCCAGCGATGCATTTTGAGGGTGCTGGCAATTGTCCTATTGTCATAACTTGGATCGGTAAAGTGCATGGGTTGTACATCGGCGCATCTCAGATTCTCGCTCATTGAACATATTGTCACTTTCAGACATGATAGAAGGCTCCTATCGCTCTTGGAATTTGTACACAACTGGCCAACTAGTAGATGGTCTGCAACAATAAAAGAAAACCGGTTTTCATTGAACGGAAATTGAATCATGTCGTCTTTTCTAGGGCGAAAATTTTATCGTTCCACCAAATATATATATATATATATATATATGTGTGCCCTCACTCGAAATATATAAGGAGTTTTCGTTTACAAGTAAAAACATGCAAAACTTTATTAGACTATTAACGATTTCAGATGTTGCTTTTGCCAAGACATCATTGGGATATCCGAACAAAAGAATTTTGGAAGGCCGTTCTTGATTTTTATCAAGAAGATCCCATGTGCCCTTTCGGCCAAAGGTTCCTCACAGTTGGGTTAGAAAATACAAAACTAATACTCCCAATATATACTGACTATATCACCTACAGAAGAGTAAGATTCCCCCACCCCACCCAAAAAACAATAAGCTGTGGTGATGGTAAGGCTGCAGTTCTGGAAATCTGGGATGAGTACAGCACTCTTTCATTGCCATGACAACTATTTCAACTCAGACCCAAAATAGAAGAACGTGTCAGAATCCCATATATAATCAAATTCATCTGTTTGAAAATTATTCGTAATTGATAGGACCATGAGCAGGAAAAATAACCTCTTAAGAACCAACCCAGTCGGCTGGTGCTGTAGAATGCATCAACTGCATCTCTGTAGAGGGGTAAGACCACTCACTACGAGTGTTCTGTATATGACATTAAATCCTCTGAAGGTGAGGCTCCACTCTTAGAGATTTGGGGAATGTGGAGTACCCATTCATTGCCATTGCTTCCAGGTCTACCCGAAGATGTTGCACCTGTTAGGGTCCTGTCTATGGGTCAAATAGAACAAACTATGTGTCTAAACAAAGGAATGATGCTGTTAGATAGCAATACTTGAAACATTTAAATGTCTGCAAACAAAGGCATGATACTTAATTTTGACTGTTATATAGCAATACTTGAAAACATTTTACGGTGCAAAAAAGAGGTTAAAAATGTTATCTACAAAATCTGTTTACAAATCATATATATACATATTCAATATATATGTATAAACAGAACTTGGCATTAAATAACCGATAATGGTAGATTTGCCATAAAACCCAACCAAACCAAATCATGTATGTTTAATATATATGTGTAAAGAGGATTTTGGCATTAATTAACGTACAATGGTTGATAAAACACAAACAAACCAGATCCTATGTATTTAATATATATGTATGAAAAGGATTTGGCATTAAATAACCGACAATGGTTGATATGCCTTTAAACCTAACCAAACCGAATTCTATATATTTGATATATATGTATGAAAAGGATTTGGCATTAAATAACCTACAATGGTTGATATACCATAAAACCAAACGAAACCAAACCTCCACAGAACCAACTACAATCTACATATGGGCACGATTCTTTAACATCTTGGCATGAAAAAGCCCTGAATTGGTTGACATGCCGTTAAAATCGCTCAATCGGTCAATCATATATATATTATATTATATTGAAACAGACTCTTCAGAAATAACTACTCAAAAAATGTAAATATAAACGCGATTCCCAAACCACTACGTATACAAACCGTCAAAATCAATCAATCAAGCAAGCAAGCAAGCAAGCACTTATCTGGGTATTAGGTTTTAAAGGCAATCAATTTTAAGTGCGACCTTCTCCTGGCCCACACTCTGTCCGAGGTTAAGGAAAAGAACACTTAATTATTGCTAAGAAGCTCACGTGTGACCTTTAAGGCTGAGGTCCCCAGACCTTTAGTGTAGAACGACTTCAGACTACCGTGCTAACACGTAAAGATCAAGCACTCTACAGCAGTAGCAGTCAGCAAAACGTACTTGCTAACAGCTGCTCCACGGCGAAGCTCTGATTTTCACTGCTGAACGCAGTCACTCGATGAACGATGCTAATAATTCTGTGTTGGTTTTGAGATTTATTCGCCCTTCTAAAATTGCGGTGAGAGGCCTATTTCTTGCAGTCCACTTGTTTTCAAGGTAAGCAATTGATTTCGATTGTTACATGGAGTAAAACGTATTTCGGGCAAAAAGTATATTACGCTGGTTGTTCATCTGTGAAATTAAATCCGGTGATTTCTATGCCTACTTCATAAGGATATTAGTGTGCTTAAGAGTAGCCAAATGAAGATACTTATATATGCAGATAGATAGATAGATATGAATTGCCTGAGATTAATATTAACGGGTTGAGATAGATAGATAGATAGATAGATAGATAGATAGATAGATAGATAGATAGATTTGAGTAAAACGAAAGGGACTGAGAGAAAGAGAAGCGGAATGAAATAGATAGGTTTGGTTTGGTTTCTTTGTTTAATGGCATATCATTCTTTGTAGGTTATTTAATGCCAAGGATATCCTTCTAGAAGAACAGTAGTGGTACTATTTAACCCATAGCTGGGAGGATAAGGAGATTCATGCCTTTCCTAAGGGTATTTGGCCGAAAGTGAACGTAATAGCGCGACTGGAGCACAAAATCGCTTACTACGATTCCGCACTCGGTCGCTTTAACTATTACACTACGAGGAGACCTCCGAAAGAAAGAAAGAAAGAAAGAAAGAAAGAAAGAAAGAAAGAAAGAAAGAAAGAGAAAAGCAGATTGAGATAGATAGATAGATAGATAGATAGATTTGAGCAAAACGAGATAGACCGAGAGAAAAAGAGGGAGAGCAAGAGAAAGAGAGAAGCAGAATAAGATAGATAGATAGATAGATAGATAGATTTGAGCAAAACGAGGTAGACCGAGAGAAAGAGAGGGAGAGCAAGAGAAAGAGAGAAGCAGAATAAGATAGATAGATAGATAGATAGATAGATAGATAGATTTGAGCAAAATGAGGTAGACCGAGAGAAAGAGAGGGAGAGCAAGAGAAAGAGAGAAGCAGAATAAGATAGATAGATAGATAGATAGATAGATAGATAGATAGATAGATAGATTTGTACAAAGATAGATAGTATGAAGAAAAGTAAAAACAAACAAATAATCCAAAATTTGATGAATTTGATGAAAGTCGACGTTAAACGTTTCGGTTGTAATAACCTACTTGAAAACTTTAAATTAATGAAAAGTGTTGCTAAAATAGCGATGGATGTTTGATGAAATAACAGGAGAAAAGAAAGTGTGTATGAAAAGAAAGATTCATTATAGCATATTCAGCCTTCTTATCTTTGAGTATATTATTACGTACTTGGCACGTGGAATGACGTTTGAAATTTGTTGGATTTCTTTGGGATACAACGAAAGATAATAAAAACAATGATTGTTAGAATATCTAATATTCAATTCTTTATTTACTTCCATAGATAGATAGATAGATAGATGGAATATGAATTGCTATTGATAGATTGATAGATAGAATAGGAATTGCGATAGATAGATAGATAGATAGATAGCACGGGAGACTTAAGTTGTATTTACCAATAGATTGAGTTAAAGTTCAAGTTAGCAAATTCAGATGTTTCAACACACACACACACACACACACACACACATATATATATATATATATATATATATATATATATATATATATATATATATATATATATATATATATATATATATATCAAATTATGCAGAGTGCACGGATTCCCTTCTCTCTCTCTCTCTTCCTATCGGCCTTCTTTTTTGATAGGTATTCAAGATAGCATCCAGTGTCCACACACAGCCGATGTATGTGAGTCTCTGCTGGTCAGCCAACACCGGTGTGTCCTTGTGTAGTAGTCCACAGCAGAACGTCACTCATGAGTTTGTCTTTATTTGACCAGCATATCTTGTTCGTCTTACTTGGATGTTTTGTGAGATGAGAGGCAAGTGACCATACAGCTGCAGTTTTGCTGCTTCTATCATTTGTTCCAAACAGCAGGCAGGGGACTTATGTAGCTCCTGTCAAGCTTTTTTTTCAATGAGTTTCGATAGAGTTCAGCTGATACGTCTTGTTTTCTTTCTTTGTATAATAGCATATAAATCTTCGTGGGTTATTTGATGCCAAAGCCATTTTTGTAGAAGAACAGCACGGAATACTGTTTAACCCATTGCAGGAGTTTAAGAGGGATCAACATCTTTCACAAAGACATTAGTCCGAAAGTGAATGTAATAGTGTAACTAGAGTTCAAACTCGCTGACTGATATATATATATATATATATATATATATATATAGGTATTATTCGGTCAGGTTAAAACAGAGTTTGGAGTAATTCCCTCAGGACAAGAAAATCATTCAAGAGCCGAACATTTAAATTTTCCTGGTAGAGAGCTCAATGTAATTTATTACAGAGCAATATTTCTTTAAGAAAAAAAACCAAAGACCGGTTATTTCAGGATTATAAATTTATTTTCATCCTGTTTTTCAGTTTCTGGTGTGAACCAAAAGCACGAAGAAAAATCTTTTACAGGACTTCTTCAGATCCAATGGATAATTAATTAAAACAGAATAGACACGTGGAGTGGAGGGGGAAGAGATTAAGGCGTTACCTCCACGTTTTATAGAATTTCCGTTTTATTTTAATTTTCAAATTTCTTCTGTCAGTTATAATTACGGTAAATTAACTTTTTTATTTATTTGTTTAGTTTATTTTCATGTTAAATTCGATATATATATATATATATATATATAGTCATCCACAGACAGATCTGTTTCATTCTATCAGAACTCATCACAATTAATATTGTTTACATACATCCGTTCAAATAGTTGCCGAGACCTCAATTCATCTTTTGAAGAGGCTTGCATAGACGCTAATGGCAACACGATTACTTATTCGCTAGAGAACTCAACCCTACGGGGGTAGGGGAGTATATATATATATATATATATATATTTGATTGAATATAATAGACATTTATTGCCTACATATTTTTTTGGTAATCCTTTCGAATTGCCGTATTGATTTTATAATATTCGGCTGGAATTGGTTGATAAACCGTCCAGGATTAGTTATTTCCCAACTACTTTCTGCACAACTTTGGGTCATCATGAGGGAAGGATGTATTACAAAAGTGATGTAATTTTTGTATGTACATTACTACTTTGTAAAAAGAAGTAATCCAGCGGGTTCAGGTCGGGGGAAGAGACATAATAGAAGGCTCCTATCGCTCTTGGGATTTGTACACAACTGGCCAACTAGTTGATGGTCTGCAACAAAAAAAGAAAACTGGTTTTTATTAAAAGGAAAACATCACCAAAATGAACTCCCACAACACCAAAGCCAGCCTGATCGCCTCCATCCGCCGAGTATTCGCCGAGCTCCCGCCGGTGCTTGTGGAAAATGCATGCCTCCAGTTCCGGATCCGTATCGAGGCGGTGATTGAGGCTGGAGGCGGCTACATTGAATAGATGTCATCCCTACTACATAATCAAGTTACTTGAATTGATTTTTTTCAATAAAAGTTTTAAAATAAAGCTGTAGTGTTATTTTCTTTCGGACGACAATTTTATCGTTTCACCCTATATATAAGCAATTTAAACGCACGCAAAAAAAAAATATATATATATACCCATTCATTCACTCTCGTACGCCCTAATACACACACAAAATGCACACATATGACATGTGCTAAAAATATTGAGACTTAAGTTGTATTTACCAATTCAGAATTGACCCATGAGAAACCTTTTTTTTATAGATGAAAGAGTGACGCACATATCTACAGATAGTCAAGTAGATATATACGTAGTGACGAACAATTGTCTTCATATATGGAGGGATTTTCTTACATAGGAGGAGCTTGTAGCGTAACGATTATTAATCGTCGCTGGAAATGGGCACAGTGACCCGGGTTCACATTGCGTAAATACCCTTGGGAAAGGTATGAATCTGTCTGTTCTCTTTCTAGCTATGGGTAAATATTAGGGTAGACTTGACTCTATAACCTTGGTATGGCAACCGGTCTAGGAGAAGGAAAGCTCTAAATTAAAAACAGTTGAAATCACCTTGTGTTGCATCCTACCCATAAAAGAGAGCTTGGTAAATACGTATTTGTGAATATAAACATTTTAGAAACTTTATTAATCATTATTGTCACGTGGTGTCCCACTGAGAAGATAGAAATAAGATTACTACTATTCCCCGTGCGTGAATTAATAGTAGCAAGCCGTCAAAGTAAAGAATGTGGGTCAGAGTGGAGACCAACAGATGTGACCTCACTCGGGTCGCCTGACACGGGAAGGAAGAAGGTAGAAGCCAAATGATTAGCTGGGACCCTAAAACGGAAGTGTCACCTTCTTCCCGTCAGCGAAAAAAGGAAAAGAGAAAATTAGTTGTTGGACAGGGTTCGTGGCGGACGGAGCCAAAGCCAAGGACTCCGGGTAAAAGAAGACGAAAAATATCTCGGACACGGAGTAGCCATGCCTTCAGGCCAGAACTAAAAATAAGATAAAGTCTGTCAGCCCGTAAAAGAAGAAATATTCTCCACATGAATCCATCGAAAGAAGATAAGTAAACTTTGGGACTGTTTCTCCCTATACCCAATTATGTATCCTCTCTCTGTCTCTCTCTCTCTCAAGTTGAAGAAAGACTGAAAACGGAAGAAAAGAAAAGAAGAAAGACATTTATGTTCATGTACTATTCATTTATGATATATTTGACACGTTGAAGGTGTATATCTATGTGTAGTCAAAGATTGATATATTTTAATGTTCCCACGTGCTCGAAGTTGTTATTTGTAGTGTCTACTACGAATTTGTTATGTCATGTTTCTTTTTCAGCTTCTATTCGCCTTATGATATGCTTGCTTAAAATTGTCCTATAAACTCCTTTAAAATATCACACGGGAAACCGGAATTGCCTACTACTATAATTAATATTATCATGTCTAAACCTAGAGGTTCATATCTTCCGTTGTCTAGGGGAGGAAGACTAGTGGCCTTGGTGGGTGTGTGCATAGTGTGAAATTTGGAACCTCTTGCCAGCGGCGATCAGTCTAGCCATAAATTAATCCCCCACATAATATACCAGTTCTTATATGCCCAAGAAAAAAACACTGAACGAGGACTTATTCTGCAAGGGATCAAGTGCCAACCTGCCCCGTCTTCACACGTGCGAAAATAAAGTCCCGTTTTGGGATTTTAAAGAATTTACCATCACATTATTAATATTTAATTCATTGATTTTGTTAAATTTTCTGTTGTGAACATGCTTAACATGCATTGATTCATTTCGCATTTTGTTTGGTTGAAAGTCACGACTATGTGACACTCAGTGCTGATCGTCCTCACATCAGTAAAAATGATTTTCAAAACGAGTATATATGGTTTCTTGTTTTGTTCCCCATGTTGATGGTTATTGAAATACGCTGACTTGTTCTATATCAGAGGAGCATGCTCAGTAAGACACGCACTAGCAAAAACATTGTTATAGAGTCTTGTGTAGTTGCTAACGTGCTAGACTGCTAAATCATAGTACGTAAGTTCAAACTTTAGTCGTGTTACCACTTTCACTTTTAGACTAATACCTTTTGGTAAGACGTGAACCCCCTTATCCTACCAGCTATGGGGTAAATAGTACCACTACAGCTTTTTTACAAGGAGGACTTTGGCATTAAATAACCCACTAAGATTGATATGCCATTAAACAGAAAAGCAAACAACTAAAGAATTTTTGTCTAGTAATAATGAATAATTATGTCAGGTTTGGGTTTTTTAAAACAATTATATGGTTTCAAGTATTCCTATCTAATACAAATAATGTTTAAGCAATTATAAGGGTTTTAGGTAACTAAAAATAGTTTGGTTGGTTGGTTGGTTGGCTGGTTGGTTTTATTTTTATCGCATATCAACTATTATAGGTCATATAATGCCAAATCCTTTATATATACATATATATTAGATATATGATTTCTAAACACACTATGCAGATAACACTCTTTAAAAAATCCGAATTCATTTTTTGGCACACAGTTAAATGGTTTCACTTAATTTCAGATTAGCACAAACGCACGGTTTTTTGTTTGCACACTGTCATTGGTTTAACTACAGTTTTTGTTTGCACCGTTGAATGTAAAAACACACTATTTTAAACAATGCATTTTAGCATAAGTACAGTTTTTTGTTTACACATAGTTAAACGATCAAACAGTTCTATTTCAAATAATTCAGTGAAGCATATCAACAAAGTTAAATGGTTCCAAGTATTGTCATTCATTATTGACAATCCAATCAAACATCAGCCATTTGTTTACACACAGCTAATCGTAAAAACAGTTCCATTTCTAACAATTCAATTTAACTTAAGTGCGCAGTTTGAATGGCAAACAGTTCTATTTGACCAATAGATTGGACCCTATCAGGTGCTACACTCCTACCCAGAATGGGCCTGGGAGTAATAGCAACGATGGAGTACTTTGCATTCCTTAATGCTCCAGCAATACTAAAGCCTCGCCATCTGATTGTTTAGTGTCATATCCTGGACACTGCAAAGAAGCAGTCGTTGTAGTCGACAGCCCCAACTGAATAAGCCAATAAATAACCATCATTTATAAACTATTATAGTTTAAAGTAACAATTCTTAATGCAAATATTCTTTAAGCAATTTATTTAAGCAAGTTTGGTCGACCGTAGTTGAAGGGGACCCAAAGACTCTATTTTCAATGGCTACTACACTGAGGTAAAGGAGAAGAGGCATCAAGTACCATTTTTTGAAGGTTGGTTCTGTCTATATGTATATACATTCAACCAGGGATTTCTTGACGAATACTAAATAGGTAAAATTTTCTATAAGCAGGATTTCATTGTTTGCACATGACCATTTTTTCGAGTATGACTTGACCTGGGATTGAACCCCGGTCTCCCTAACCATTGGCAAACATTCAACACACGATGCTAATGGTAGAGTCTCAAGCATTCCTATTTAAGACTAAACATTTTCAAACAGATATATGTGATCCATTGATAGCGATTCTAACAGGCTCTATCACGCCTGGTCAGAGTGGAACTGAAAGTTGTGGTATCAGAGTAGAGGATCCACTCTTTCCAGCGTTTAAGATGTGGAACTTCACCACCTAATGAAGTTCAGTGTCCTTCTCGTGAGATTTCCGACAATGGACCTGATTAAAAGTTTCTTAAGTGGGTGGGGGGTTTACCCCTTCGCTAGGGAGACAGTAACAAAAATAAAAATGCACTAATTAAACTCACCAAATTTATTATTCTTACCCAACTATCGGTAGATTGGGAGCATCACACACACACACACACACACACACTATATATATATATATATATATATATGTAACAGTGCTGGTTGTCACTAATTCACTTTGAGGGTTTGTGGAGAACCAAGTGCAATATAATTTGGAGAGTGCTCAATATCTGTGATAGATCTATTAAATAATAATAATGAATAAATATATTATAGATTTTATATATTTAATGCCAAGGAAGTTTGTCTGCAATCTTAGGTTTCATGAAGTTTTACAAACAACAATCACCAAGGAGCTTGTAAAACTTTGTAAAACTTTATGAAACCTAAGGTCGCAGAAAAACTTCCATGGCATTAAATATCATATATATATATATATATATATGGGCAGTATTTCTTTATTGATACATGTTTGATTGAACATTATTGACGTTTTTGTCTAAATATTTTTCGTTAATCCTTTCAAGTTGCCGTATCAATTTTATGTTATCCGGCGGGAATTAGTTAAGAAACCTTCCATAATTAACTATTTCCATCCCACTTTTTCCCCCAGTCCTGGGCGATTCATCAAGGGAGGATGTATTACAAAAGTGATGTTACTTTTGTATGTATATTACTACTTTGTTAAAATGAGCGTTTATACTGGTGTATTGTGTAGCGTTTACGTTTCGAATATTTTTCTATAAATAGCAACATTAGCTAAATACATTTAAGTATATTAGCACAGGATTCAAAATTAACTTCATCAAGTTTGTGTCGTATATTCCTAATATTTAGTGTCTCAAGAATCTGTAATTTTTGCTCATTATTTTGTTCTAATAATATTTGTTTTCGTTTAGAATTTTTCGAAATTCAGTTGTTGGGCATGAATGTTTTTTTAGATTTTAGGTGCTATGGAACTTGTATCAGAAAGGTGCATAGTAAGTCTTCTCGAGAGGGTAGTTGAGGTTAAACCGACGAATCTATTGTTATTTTTAGAGATACACTCTCCTAAAGGACATTTAAATTGATATATAACGTTAGTTGTTTTTTTTTAACTCTAATCGGAGAGGAATTATAATTAATGAATAAGTTGGAGATTTTAAATTTATGATAGTATATGGTAAGTTTTATTGTTTTTATTAGGATCAGTGCGGAGTATATTTCGTTGAATTAATGTTTTTTAAAATATTTTCATCTAATTTATAATTGTGGAATTTTGGTTGCGGTAAAAAGTTTGATAAATGTTTGTTTATTGGGTTTAGTGTTGCAGTGTTTATTTTGTTTATTTTCAAAGTAGAAATGAACATGCAAATGCTGCATCACTTTTGCAATACACTTCTGCATGAGGATGGCCCAAGATTGATCAAAAAGTACAAGGGAAATAACTAATTATGGAAGGTTTAATAACCAATTCCCGCCGAATATCATAAGGTCGATACATCAACTCGAAAGGATTAACAAAAAAAAATATGTAGACAAAGAATGACTATAATGTTCAATTTGGATAAATAGATAGATAGATATGAACGCACTGGAATAGATAGAGAGACAGATAGATAGATACATAGATAGATAGATATGAACGACTTCGGTATACTTTGCATAGATATATGATCAGGTGTTTATAAAAAAGTCAAAGTTAGCCTTTCGTAGTCGACGGTGACCTGAAGGCTCCCTTTTAATAGCCCCTCCACCGAGCTGTAGAGGAAGACTCTACCCCTTTCCCTGGATTGCTCAACTTTACCCTTGAACCGTACCTTATAAGGCTGAGTGTTAAACAAGGAGGCATCAACTAGCATTTTTTTTAGTTTTGGTATGACTCGACCAGGGATTGAACCCCGCTCTCTCGAGCCATTAGTGAACACTCAACCCACTCAACCCACTAGTTAATGGACCGGCGAGCTCATAAATAAAGACTTGTTAATAGATAAATTGATTTATATGAAAACACTGAAATAGATAGATAGATAGATAGATAGATGTGGAGGTGCCCGTGGTGTATCGTGGAGGTGCCCGTGGTGTAACGAGGAGGTGCCCGTGGTGTAATGGTTATCGTCGTAGGAAATGGAGACGGCGACACGAGTTCAAGTCCTGGGCGAGACTGATTGCATTTCACATAGCACTAATACCCTTGGGAAACGTATGAATCCAATTATTCTCCCTCCAGTTATGGATAAATAGTAGGGCAGACTGTGTTCTTCGGCCTTGGTGAGGCAACTAGCCTAGGAGAAGGAAAACTCTGAATTCAAACCTGTTAAACTCCATTTAAATATTGACCTTGTGTCATATCCTGCTCGAGCGGAGGGGTTGGTAAATAAATAAAGATAGATAGATAGATAGATAGATAGATAGATAGATAGATAGATAGATAGATAGATAACCGTCAACCTTGACATGGACGAATCGGTTTAGTAATAGATTACCATCCCTAAGACTGTTTTGTTTTGTTTTGTTTTAACACTTGTTCAACAGCTCTGGTATTTCCGCCAATTCACTTACTCAAGCAACTAGCCATGACAGGAATAACACGTCTTTGATTAACAGAGGGACAGGAAAATCTGAATATTAAATATAAAGAAAAAAAGAAAATTATATGCATTAGCATTTCCTTCGAGATTAAAAAAATGTCCTCAAATTATCTTAATTTCTCTTGATATCTTTTAATTGCAGCGCTCGTCTGTTTTCGCTGAGTTGTCGTCAGATTTATTGTTAGCCTTGTAAATAGACATGTGGTCTCTACCTTTGATTCTTTTCTTTCATAAGAGTCACCTTAAAGGAAGTGTGTATCATGGACGATTAAAAAAGGCGTAGAACGGAAACGCTAATAATTGTCTTTAATTCGCATAATTTTTATTTCATTGCTGTTAAAACCATTTTACATCATATTCTTTTCCCCATTGTTTCAGGAACGAACAATGTTTATAAAGTAAGAAGAATTAAGCTGTATTTACTAAGACAGAACTGAACAATAATCAAAACTGTCATTTCCTTCCAGATATGAGCTGTACTAAAAAAAAGTATCGTGTCTGAAGCTGTATTTACCAAGACCAAACTGAACAAGGAATAAAACATTAATTTCCTTCTAAATATGAGCTGTACTAAAAAGAAGTATCGTGTCTGAAGCTGTATTTACCAAGAGAGACTTGAATATGGAATAAAACGTTTATTTTCTTCTAAATATGAATTGTATTGAAAAAGTATCATGTCTGAAGCTGTATTTACCAAGACAGTACTGAACAAGGAATAAGACATTCATTTCCTTTTAAATAGGAGCTGTACTAAAAAAGTATCGTGTCTGAAGCTGTATTCACCAAGACAGAACTGAACAAGGAATAAAGCGTTCATTTCCTTCTAAATATGTGCTGTATTTAAAAAGTATCGTGTCTGAAGCTGTATTTACCAAGACCAAACTGAACAAGGAATAAAACATTAATTTCCTTCTAAATATGATCTGTACTAAAAAGAAGTATCGTGTCTGAAGCTGTATTTACCAAGAGAGACTTGAATATGGAATAAAACATTTATTTTCTTCTAAATATGAATTGTATTGAAAAAGTGTCATGTCTGAAGCTGTATTTACCAAGACAGAACTGAACAAGGAATAAAACGTTCATTTTCTTCGAAATATGAGCTGTATTTAAAAAGTATCATGTCTGAAGCTGTATTTTCAAAGACCTAACTGAACAATGAATGAAACGTTCGTTTTCATCAAGATACGTGCCATGTTAAAAAAGAATCAAGAATTAAGTTATATTTACAAATCAATATATCAATCAATTCAAATTCTTTCAGAATTCAGCCACGAGGTTTTTAAGTTATACCGATATTAATCTTATGCAGACAACTGTACTCTGCATGCAATATTATACGGTATATTACCATAGTGAAAAGGAAACCGGAGTAATCCAACAGTAAATAATTTTTTTATTTATTTATTGCGAACTTTTTGTCCTCATCATTCTCAGATTAAGAAGCCTCATCTCAAAATAATTCCAATTAAAGACAATTACAAATTCGGTACAGACCTGACTATGGAATACCAGATAAGGAGAACAAATAATTGGATTTATAAGACCAAAAAATCCAACCTTGATAGCCCTTCGGGGCCTGAAGCGCAGCGTGGCCCGTGGCGCAGCGGATAGAAGCGTTGAGTCTCTACGGTTTCAGGTGAGCATTGTCAGAAGATAACGGTTTCAATTCCTACCCAAGCCGGCTAGAGGTTTACTTGGTCAAAAACGTGGTGCAATAGACAACAACTATGGAAGGCTATAATTACTGGGGATACGGTTACAAGACTCAGCATTCCTATCCGAGGTCGCGGTTAATCACCTGAAGAAGGCCAGAGGTGAAATTTGGCCGAAACGTAGTGAAGAAGAAACAACACAAAAACTACCAAGATGAGAACAAAAAGTCCGCAATAAATAAAAAAAAAATTAATTCTCAGATTAAGAAGCCTCATTTCAAAATGATTCCAATTAAAGACAAATGTAAATAATTTATCAGTGTGAAATTGGAACTAATGGCAATGAAGGAGTACTCCACACTCCTCAGATCTCAAAAACTGGATCCTCAACATGAGATACAGTTTTGCCTCATAGCTAGGACATTCCTTTTGAGGAGTCCTTCCCCTTTGAAAGGGGATACTACCTGTGTATTCTAAGTACGGTCGACAGGTTGGTTGGATGGTTGTTTTGTTTTACGGTGTATCAACCCTTTTCTGGTTATTTAAAGCTTACTCAAATTTCAAACAATTTAGTCTAGGGTAAGTATAGTGTAAGTATAGTTTACAAACAGTTAAATGTCAAAACAGTTCTATTTCAAACAATTCAGTTTAGTGTAAATACGCAGTCTAAAAGTCAAAACAGTCCTATTTCAAGCAAATCAGTTTAGCAAAAGTTCACAGTTTAGTTCTATTTGAACCATAGTTAGGACCCTGCTACCACTCCGGGTCAGAGTGGACCTGGGAGCGATAGAAATGAAGGGATACTCCGCATTACACAATGCTCCAGCATTACAATCAGGAAACCAATCAACAAACAAACAAACCAATCAACCCAGCAGCTAATGAATTAACCTGTCAACCAGCAAGTCAATCACCTAATCCGCAAACCAACTAACCAGCCAACCAACCAATCAACCAACCAACCAATCAACCAACCAACCAAGCTATTTATCCAATTAAACTATCAAGCAAGCAAACAAGCAACAAACAAACCAATCATTCAACCAGCCAATCAACCAATCCGCAAACCAATCACCCAAGCCTTCATCCAACCAACCAACCAACCAACCAACAAGCTATCCAGCGAAAAAAAATCAGTCAAGCAAATAATCAACAATCAATCAACCAGTCAACCAACCAGCCAATCAACCAATCCGCAAACTTACCAACCAACCAACCAACCAACCAAACCCTCAGCCAACCAACCAACCAACAAACCAACCGACAAATCAGTCAAATAACCAGATAAACAACTAACCAACCAACCAATCAAACAACTAGACAGCCAACCAAACAACCAACCAATCAACCAAACCATCAGATCATCATTCAGATGGAGCACAACTGCAAAAATGGCTTGCTGGAACAATTCACTCGTCCCACAGTGATTCTACATGGCTATAAACATATCTAACAAGGAAACAATCTGCAGGGAAAAATGGATTCATGCCTTTCCCAAAGACTTTGGTTATGCCAGTGACAAGACTTTTTCAAAAGGATATAAGGCGATAAGACAGCGCAGGAGAATATGGATTCATGCCTTTCCCAAAGACTTTGGTTATGCCAGTGACAAGACTTTTTAAAAAGGTTATAAGACGATGAGACAGCGCAGGAGAATATGGATTCATCCTATTTACCCAACCCCTCCGCACGGGCAGGATATGACCCAAGGTCAATTTTTAAGCGGAGTTTAACAGGTTTGAATTCAGAGTTTTCCTTCTCCTAGGTCCTTGGATGGGGTTGTGGACTGGTTCAGATATATATATATATATATATATATAATCCGAGGAAAATCGTTGAAGGATTAGAATAGTATGCAATAATCCAAGGGAAATAGAAATATCCAATTGGATACTCAATGTCAACGGCGACCGAATGTATAATTAATTTCAGATTAGAAATACATCGAAACTTACGCGCAGAGCAAATACATTTTTCATAAGATTAAACGAAAAAATTCGATTTTGTTGTTCCATTATAAATTTATTTCAGGTCTATACCATGGCCTTCTTCAGATGGATAAAATACAGTTATGTTTTTGAACATAATGTACATAGGTTTACATTGCTTCTGGCGAGAAGAGAATTTAGATAACCCTTTCAATTTTTTAATTCTTTGATTGAAAAAAAGGGAATGCATAAACATTATATTCGTTAATATATAATGATATTTCCATCGTTAGATATCGTTTTTTATTTCTTATTTGAAAAATTAAAAGGGTTTTCTAAATTCTCTTCTCACCAGAAACAATGTAACCCTGTCTAGATTATATTCAAATACATAACTATTTTATATCCATCTGAAGAAGGCCATGGTATTGTAACTTTTCTTTTAATCTTATAATATATATATATATATATATATATATATATAAAGATGAACGAAAAGGATAAGACAAAAAGAAACATCGTTTTTAAGATATTTATCTCGTTTTGACCTTTGATCCTCGACAAGAGAAATATTTTGTGAAAAAAAAGAGCCTTTTTTTAAAAAGTTTTTTCAAAACGTTTCTCAAAGAGTTGATATCCGACGAAACGACAAAATCTGCAATATGGTCAAGTCGGCTGGGGCTGCAGAATACACCGGCTGCATCTCTACAAAGGGGTAACACCTACTCAACAAATGTCCTGGATATGACACTAAACAATCTGATGGTGCGGCTCCAGCAATGCTGGAACTATCGGGAATGTGGATTATCCCTTCATTGCCTTCGCTCCCAGGTCCACTCTGGCCCGAAGAGCTAGCAACTGATAGGGTCCTATCTATGGGTTAAATAGAACTAAATTTTGAACTTATGCCAAACTAAATTGTTTGAAATAAAACTGTTTTTATATTCAACTATTTGTAAACAAAAACCTATTTATTTATGCTAAACAGAATTGTTTGAAAAAGAACTGTCTTGACATTTAAACTGCGTACTTATGCTAAACAGAGTTGTTTGAAAGAGAACTGTTTATATGTATAAAATGGATTTGGCATTAAATAACCAACAATGTTTGATATACTATAAAATCAAACCAAACCAAATCTGCACTGATGACAAAGTGTTGTGTAGCCATATACACGAATATGGCCATGTGCGAAATAGACATGTAATGTTCATAACGATAGAATATATAAAGAACAGGAATCTCAAAAACACGTAACTACTTCTTGTTCAGGTACGAAACTTTTTTATTAACTTTGAGTTAAAGGTTTCGACGTAAGGAGAGACACAATCTTCTATGCTGTCTTATTCATTTGGCCCCCAACTCGAGCGGCCCCCATCGGGCGCACGTTCGCCTCGCGCCTGCG
>CAUZXS010005523.1:0-140387 GCA_963585895.1 Sepioteuthis lessoniana | reverse complement strand
ACAAATCCTGGAAGCAGCACTCCATAAAACAGCAGCCGTAAGGCCACTTACTTCTCATCTCCCTAACAATTCAAGTAAGACGAACAATATACGCGGGGCACAGCTGGAGAAGTAAGGACGAACTTATAATCGACGTTTTTTGTGCACTCTTACACGTTGATGCGTTAATGTTGGCCAACCAGCAAGGACTTATATATAACAGCACTGGATGCTGTCTAGAGGACCTTCCAGGAACGATGAATGATAGAAACGGATATCGAGAGACTGAAAGAGAGAGAGAGAGAGAGAGAGAGAGAGAGAGAGAAAGAGAGAGAGTGAGTGTGTGTCAGGGAATTCCGTGCTATAACCACGAATAGATGATGATACGTTGTCTGATTTTGTAGAGATGTAAGGCCATACAGTGAGGCATCTAATATTGATATTTTCTGGATTTAATAAAACAAAGCTGCAAATAAGTTAGTGAGGAACCAACTCAGAATTACAGCAGTAATCTAACCTGCTCGCCATTTATCTCTGACCAATATTGATACTTGACCGAGATACACGTCTCCAAGATGAGGAGGTCTGTGAGATTCGAACTTATTACAGTTGTAATGGTCATCTTAACCAGCTTTTTGATCATTACTTTCCGGGGTAAAGGTTAGCGAGTCAATGATAAACGATTATTTTTTTTCTATTGCTTTTTATGAGGCGTAGAGGCTCATGTGCTAGACTGCGACATCGAAGTAAGTGAATTCGAACTTCTGTTCCTCTATTACGCTAACTTTCAGACAAATACTCTTGGAAAAGGTATGAACACTCTTATTCCTCCAACTATGGGTTAAATAGTACCACTACTGTTCTTCTACAAGTATGGCTTTGGCATTAAATAACCCACGAAGGTTAACATGTCATTAAACAAAGAAATCAAACAAAACGATTAATTTAGCTTTTATAAACTATTACTCATGTAGAAACATGAAGAACTTGCTTTACCCCACAGGGTGAAGTCGATGCAAGCAATATTGGTTACAAAAGGAAATAAGTTTTTCGTTTATCAATGTCAAGAACAGAGCAAGTCACGGGTCACATGATGATTTTGTTTACGACACTGTCATGGTAACACTATGAACACTGATATATATATATATGTATATATATATTGTACGCACGTGCACACACATACACAAATATACATATATATAAGGGTCATTAAAAAAAACTAAATATTTAAAAAAAAAAAAAATTTTTCCATATATATAAACTCTGCATGCTTTGAAATCGGTTTATCGCAAAAATTATCTTAATCTCCTCAGGATATTTGTTTTGAGGCAATTAAAAATGGCGGCAACTAAAACAGTTCTCCAGGCTTGAGCAGATGTCTATCATCAAATTTTTGGTAGTTGACAGTGCAAACCATGTGAAAATTACACAAGAATGTGTGCTGTGAATGTAGAAGCATGTTTTAGTTTTTAAAATCCTTAAAAACGAGCTAAACCTTGGTTTGCCACGACAAGTTCAAGGAGTGGAAACGCACTAATTCACCGGTAAAGAAAATGTTCTGGGCACAGCAGTCAATAAAGAAGGTCATTCTGACTGTCTTCTGGGACATGAAAGAATCCATCACTATTGATTTCCTTGAAAAAGATGCAACTGTAGACTGTGTTTCTTATTCCCAAGTCCTTAGGCAATATTTCACCTTATTAATTGAATGACTCTAGTATATAAGGAATATGCACATATAAAAATTCCATTATATTATTGTAACTTGTAATAATAATAGTATTTATTTACAAACACACACACACACACACATACATACACACATGAATATGTGTGTGTGTGTGTGTACAGTCCATTTGGCTGGGACTGTAAAACACACCGGCAGCAACTCTGCAGAGGGGTAAGACCCCTCTCCAACGAGTGCTCTGAATATGATATTAAACAATCTGATGGTGAGGTTCCAGTAATGCTGGAGCTTTGGGAAATACAGAGTATCCCTTCATTGCTATTGATCCCTGGTCCACTCTAGCCGGGATTGGTAGTACCTGATAAGGGTCAAATTGAACTGTTTGTCCATTTAACTGTGAGTAAACAAATGACTAATGTCTAATCGAATTGTTCGTGATACATAGCAAATACTTGAAATTCTTTAACCGTATGTCAAAATTGAAATATTGATATCAC
Organism: Sepioteuthis lessoniana; assembly: GCA_963585895.1. Classification (NCBI taxonomy): domain Eukaryota; kingdom Metazoa; phylum Mollusca; class Cephalopoda; order Myopsida; family Loliginidae; genus Sepioteuthis; species Sepioteuthis lessoniana. Next base: position 138,221 of record CAUZXS010005523.1, on the reverse strand, counting down.
ATAACAATACTTGAAACCATTTGACCGTATGCAAATGGATGTATAGTGTTGAATAGAATTAGAGCTAAATAATAATGTAGTTATACATTCACTTTCACCAAACACTGGGGTGATTCCACTTCCACTCCACTAACCGTTCTGCACTTATGCCTTCGGATGACACGACTAATCCGCTATCTGCCCACGTTGTGTTTTTGATACAGACAACAGATCAATCGCTAATTGAAGTCGCCAGTCAACGAATTGACGGATAAGTCCGCACCATTAAGAAAGTAAAAAAACGTCGATGCCCACAAACAGAGAACAAAATACGGCTTGAAAAAATAACAATATTTTATAAATTAAAGAAAAAATGGTACATGTATTCACTCATCCCAAAAGTGGGAAGTTTTAGTCCGAGGCCCAATTCACCAATTAACAATCAGTCAATTCTTTAGCATTCAGAGTCAGACACCACGCCTCTTAATTTATCGTATAAGTTTTTGGCTTTTCTACTCTCACTTTCTATAATTTGTCAAAAAGAAAATGGCGGTTATGTTGGTTCCTTGATAGTCGGGCACAAGTTGATTTTAAGTAGCGTGTTATGTTGATTTCTCTTCGCTTCTTTACTTTCGCGAGTCTAATACAAGAGCGTTTCGAAGTAGCATAGTACGCCACATAGTGGCGTATTATCGGAGGATTTTTTTTTTGTTTCTTTCAAAGTGTCGAATTAATCTTAGGTTTTCTTCATTTCTATATCCAGAGCAGTCTAGTCAAAAGCCAAAACTCAGAGTATCGTGAAATCAGTTACCCGTTTCGCGCTCTCTCTTTTGTGAGGGACGAGTCACATGGCTCTTATGTATATCTCTCATCTGGAACCGTAGAGACTCAACGCCTCTATCCGCTGCGCCACGGGCCCCGAAGGGCGATCAAGGATTGTCAGAAGATAGCAGTTTCAAATCCTACCCAAGCCGGCCAGAGGTTTACTTGGTCAAAAACGTGGTGCGATAGACAACAACTATGGAAGGTAGTAATTACTGGGGATACGGTTACAAGACTCAGCATTCCTCTCCGAGGTCGTGGTAAATCACCTGAAGAAGGCCAGAGGTGAAATTTGGCCGAAACGTAGTGAAAGAAGAAACAACACAAAAACTACCAAGATGAGGACAAAAAGTCCGCAATAAATAAAAATTAATTCTCGGAATCCGTTCTGTCGGCACGTTTAGATGATATATATATATATATATGTGTGTGTGTGTGTGTGTGTGTGTGTGTGTGTATTTTAGCCGCATTTCTTCATTAATACATATTTCGTTGAACATAATAGATATTTTTTGTCTACATATTTTTTTGTTGATCCTTTCATATTGCCGTATTGATTTTATAATATTCGGCGAGAATTGGCTGATATCTTCCATAATTATTTATTTCTCAAGTACTTTCTGCTCGACTTTGGGCCATCATCATCAGAGGATCTATTACAAAAGTGATGTAACCTTTGTGTGAAGAAGAGCGTCTGTACCGTTGCAATGTTTTTCCATAAATAGTGTCATTAGCTAAAGACATTTAAGTACATTAGCACTGGTTTGAAAATTAATTCTGTTAAGTTTGGGTTGCATGTTCCTAATATGTAGTGCTTCGAGAATCTGTAGTTTTTGCTTGTTATTTTGATGTTCTAATATTGTGTTTTCGGTGAGAATTTTTCGTAATTCTGTTGTTGGGCATGAATGTTTTTTAAATGCTGTGCTATGGAACTTGTATCAGAAAGGTGCATTGTAAGTCTTCTCGAGAGAGTAGTTGAGGTTAAACCAACATATATATTATCATTTTCTGAGATACAATCTCCTAAAAGACATTTAAATTGATATATAACGTTGGCTTTTTTCAAAACTCCAATTGAGGGAGAGGAATTATTTTTAATGACTAAGTTGGAGGTTTTAAATTTATTATGATATATGATAAGTTTTATTTTTTTTATTATTAGGATCAGTGGGGAGTATGCTTCTATGAATCAATGTTTTTAATCTTTTTTCATCTGATTTATAATTGTAGTGCATTTGGTTACGGTAAAAAACTTTAATATATGTTTTTTGACTAGGTGGAGTAGTACAGTGTTTATTTTGTTGGTTAATATTTTTAATCGTCTAGGCGTCGTACTTCTGCATCCCTAAGTTATTTTTTAAAAATAGGACTTCAATTTGTAATCATGCAAAATGTCTTTATAGATAGATTTAAGTTAGGATAGCGTTGACCCCAAATTAACGTCGCTTGAAGACTGTCAATTTCTCATTAGTGGGATCTTCAGACCTAGAGGTCCCCACGACATGGCTACCCTTTTGTTGTGTGCATTTATTTATTGTTATATTTAATCTAATGTTACCTATTGCTTTTATTTATTATTCTTACTCCTTGCGAGTTTTTCATACCAGTTTTAACTGCGAGTTTTTCCCAGCAATCTGAGTCTCCTCAAGTCTCCAGGAATCTAGCTGACCTTAAGAGTACTGCAGTCTGGAGGATGGTCTCAATTCTGCCTCTGATCTCCAATTTTCTCAAATTTCTTTTTTAACCTTTGTGGACCGTTCCAAGTGCTCCAACTACAATTGGTATCACTGTCACCTTCATGTTCCACAGCTTTTGCAGCTCTCTGGTAAGGTCCAAGTATATGTCTATCTAACGACAAAACTCACTTGCTGACAAGATCTTTTCTTTTTGTTAATAAGAACTAGGTTTTGTCTTCAAACCCTTTCGGGATTGAATGATTCGTTTGCATCTCTAAATCCCTGAGAGTTTTATGCATCTTATTTTCAATAACAGATTCTGTTTTGTGCATACCCAATTGCCGTGATGGTTGATTGTATTATTTTACTATCTGGTTGGGTTGTACCACGAGTTTTTAAGTTAAGTTTTTATGTTAGCTAAAATCTTGGAGCGGATATGTAAGTCAAATTGAAAAGTTAAGGCGAGTACACCAGCGACCAACACAGGAAGACTAAATGAAAACAAAATGAATTCTTGTCTTCACAGGTTTGATTGGAGAAATGAAAACACGGTGATTGGGGGACACGTGTGAGATGACGCAATAACTTAGTGAGATGACATCATGCTAAATTAGCGAATTTTGAAAAAGTTAGAAGTTAGAAGTTTGCGTTCAGAGAGTTCGGTCGGGCCGGGGAGGGTTTTTTTGTCTTTTTGTGTTTCTGTTCATAGACCCTTACAGATTTTATCTCTCTCTCGTGCTACTGTATGCAGTATGAACATCGAACAGTATATCTGAATAATAAAGCGACAATTTTCAATGAAAATATTGGGCATATTACTGTTACACCAATACATTCCAATAAATGATTGTTAAGTGTTGACGGAGAGTTCTTTTTGTCTTTGAGTTGCCAACACCCAGGCAACTTTGTTCCAACGAATCACCCCGACCATAGGAAGAAGTTCCGGATGAATTGTGTCATTCCTTATCTGTGGATCTTTCAAACACAGTGTGGGTACAGAGAGGATTGATTAACAAACAATCTGAAAACGCATTTGGCACCGTTACCAGGATAACACCAAAGTAAAGGTACCGTGACTATTATTGTACCGCATTTGCCGCTGTTACCAGGATAAAACCAGTCATTATTATTACATTTAGTACAACAAATGTTGTCGTGAACAACGGTATTACATTTAGCATTGGTACCGGTGTTGGAAGTTGTGACCGCGATATTGTTACAGAGGTGTACATTTAGTACAATACCCAAGCATAGTGTTACAAATGGTAACCGACCCCAGAACATAGTATCATAATATGCCATTTGTCAGCATGGTCAAATTTTAATCCCTTACACAATTCACAGTGGATCTTCTTTCCTGCCCAGGGGTGTTTACTCTTGTGTTCCTTTTGTGCCAAGTTGTTGCATTCTCTTATCATATGATTAACTGTCTCATCTCTTGTCCCCACTTAACCGACATTTGCTATTCTTTTACGTATTATTAATTTTTGCATTGACATAATTGGTTCTTATGGCATTAGTTTATGCTGCTATTAATAGAGATTCCGTTTTTCTCATCAGGTTTCCGAATATATTTCTTTCTTTCTTTCTTATAATGTCCCGCTCATATTCTTTCTTTCTTTCTTTCTTTCTTTCTTTCTTTCTTTCTTTCTTTCTTATAGCGTCCCGCTCATATTGTTTGTTTGTTTGTTCGTTTCTTTCTTTCTTTCTTTCTTTCTTTCTTTCTTTCTTTCTTTCTTTCTTTCTTTCTTTCTTTCTTATAGTGTCCCGCTCATATTCTTTCTTTCTTTCTTTCTTTTCCCATATTTTCAACCTTTCTTTCTTTACATTTTTTTACTTGGTTCTATCTTCTTAACTTTCTTTCACTTCTTTTCTTTCTTTCTGTCTATCTATCCCTCTTTATATCTTTCACGTTTCTATTTTCCACGCTTCCTTTTATCTGTCGTTTTCGCTGTATTCTCTCTTTCACGTTCTCTATTTTCTCTTTGCCACCGGATATGCACAAGTCATTCGTATGCAGGAGATGGACCCCCTGCAGAGAAAGCAACATAGATAACATTGGCTTTCGGCCAAGCATCTGATTAAATAATGGCAAGAAAGTTTCTTCATTGGCCTACCTGGGGAAGGAGGAAAAGAGAGGAAACAGATGTGTGTGTGTGTGTGTGTGTGTGTGTGTGTGTGTGTGTGTGTGTTGAAACTTGAACTTGGTCAAGGTCACTGTGTAACACACTTGACACTTGTCTATCGCCAGTCTCTTAATTCATCATTTTCATCCTTTGATCTATCAGCTTCTTTTCTTTTATTATTTCTCATAGTTCGTTCATATCTACCAATCTATCAAGGTAGAAAACTCATTATCTATCTATCTATCTATCTATCTATCTATCTATCTATCTATCTATCTATCTATCTAATTCTGTTTTTACCTATCTCAGTCTATTCTTATCTATTTCTGTCTCACCATATCTATCTATCCGTTTGTTCATTATTATCTATGTAATTATCGATCTATCTATCTATTCTAATCAAATCTATCTATCTATCTATCTATAGAGAGAGAGAGAGAGAGAGAGAGAGAGAGAGAGAGAGAGAGAGAGAGTGATAGATAGATCGATAATTACATAGATAAATATATATATGGTCTGTTTAAATCTATGAATCAGTTCTTTTCAAATCTATCTATCTATCTATCTATCTATCAGGCGTCTTTATGTTCCCTTTTTTCTATATGCTAAGCCCAGGACAATAGCCAGGTCTAACATAATTCAGCCGTGCCTTAAAAGTATCTCACCTGTAAGTTCATTTTCACACACACACACACACACACACACACACACACACACACACATATATATATATATATATATACATATTCTGAAATATTTTTCAAGTATGAAAAAAAACAAGAATAAACCCGAGTAAAAACTCACGATTCAAAATTTCACGTTGTCGATCCTTAGGTGAGCTAGCATTCAATACGCCTGACTTGTTGAATCAAACTCAAGTCAGCCATGTTGAATACTATCTCACCCGAGAATCAACAACGTGAAACTTCGAGGAGTGAGATTCTATCCTGTAACCTCTAATTTCATATTATAAGAAAAATATTTGGATATTGCTGAGTATTTTCTTGTGTAAGGGATTGTATAGATTTTACGAATAGAAAACGCTCTCGAAGTTCAATTTTAACCATAATTATGTAGAGTTATCATATATCTATCTATATATATATATATATATCGTTATATATATATATATATATATCATTATATATATATATATATATATATATATATATCGTTATTCTCGAGAGTCTGTTTTCGTAATGTGGATACTATTAGGTATCATCTATTACCATACTTTACTGCATTGAAACGTTGTAAAATAAGATATGAAGCTGTTCACAAATTAGTGCACCACTATATATATATATATATATATGGTGTTATACTTATTTTATGCACACACGCGCATGCGAGCGCACACACACACACATATATTATTCATTATGTTTATCAAGTGACAGTTTGGAATCTTTAAAATTAAAACTGTGATTAGTTTTTGAATTATTTTACTGACTTGTTTCTGCCTTCGCTGAATCTCATGTCTTTCATCTTCATATATACAGCTATGGGTAAATAGTAGGGCAGACTGGATTCTTCAGCCTTGGTGAGGCAACTAGTCTAGGAGAAAGAAAACTCTGAATTCAAAACCTGTTAAACTCCGCTTAAAAATTGACCTCGTGTCATATCCTGTTCAAACGGAGGGGTTGGTAAGTATATATATACATTTTTTGATTGATCGTGAAGCCTCACTTACATATTTCCCGTTACTCACTAAGCACTGGATAAAGTAACGCCCGCATCAGATTCGATATGATTATCATTGTTCGTATTATAGATTATTTTCTAAATTATTTTTGGAGAGCTTGTATCTGTTTTCATACCAAAGTTAGAAAATGGAATAATGATAGGTTTCTATCTTGGAGCCCTTAAGATTTGCACCCCAAAGTTTTTTAGATGGTGAAGATGACTATACTGAAAACAATTTTTCCTATGATAATCTATTACACATATTAGTTTACTCAATAATTCAATCACACACACACACACACACACACACACACACACACATATATATATATATATATATATATATATATATATATATATATATATATATCCAGTCAGCGTCCAAAGACAATGGGTGTGGATTATTCGCGTATAGAATATATGAGGAATAAGGATCATCATATAAATCTATCTAAGTGTTCGATGTATGGCTATTGTTACATATCTTTTTTCTTCCAGGTTTATATAACAATATATATATATATATATATATTTGTTGGAGTGCTTGGTAATGAATAATACCTAATGATATCAGCATTATACGTGGTGCCTTCAATAAGTTTCAAGACTTTTTTGTACAGGCATTTAAAATTGTCGTAGCCTCTTGAAAATTCAGTATGTTATTGCTATACATCTTATGAGTTGACTGACCAATTTTTATGATTTCAGGCTCAAATAAATAGCTACAGCAAGAATTGGAATACACCCTACTAAAGCCTGATTGTCACAGCTGGTCAATTTCAAAAATGAAATCTGGACGTGACAACACTTTAGAAGAACGATATGCAATTAAAATCTGTTTTAAACTTGGAAAAAATGCCACAGAAACGTATGGAATGCTTCAGACTGCTTTTGGACCATCTTGCATGAATCGAGCATCAGTTTTTGAGTGGCATAAGAGTTTCAAGGAAGGCAGGGAGTCTGTGAGGGATTATGAGAGGTGTTGGAGGAGTAAGGAAGTCAATACACTAGAGTTGATTGGCCAAAGGGTTAGGGTTAGGGTTACTATGTTGAGGTTTTAAGGGAGTTCAGGAAGAGATTCCTAGGGAAGAGGCCAGCACTCTTCAAATCGGGTCAGTGGCATTTCCACCAGGACAATGCACCAGTCCACAACTCCATCCTTGTCAAAGACTATTTGACCAAGCTGGGCATCAAGACAGTTCCTCAGCCTCCCTATAGTCCAGACCTTGCTCCCTGTGACTTTTGGTTATTCCCTAAGCTCAGAGGCTGTCGTTATGAGACAATTGAGGAGATGAAAGAGGCTGTGACGAAGGTCATTGACACGCTCACACAAAAAGACTTCCATGGGGCCTTCCAGAAGTTGTTGGAACGGTACAACAAGTGCATTGTAGCCGGAGGAGATTACTTCGAAGGGGACTAGAGTTTTATGTCTGTACTCTCAATAAAAGTGCCCATTGAAAAAAGTCTGGAAACTTATTTAATGATCCTCGTATGTACGGATCTTGGAGAGGTTCTTGAACAACTAAATGATTACCATTTAACAGTTTAATATTTTCGTCAAACTGGAAAATTTAAAAAAATGGATTATGCATGAGCTGAACAAAAAGAAAGAGACTTGTGATGAGAAATGGGCTGTATACGACAACCGATGCTGTTCTCTTCGGAGCTTCTGCTGGACGGAAGTGAAGCAGCAAAACCCCTCCTCTAAATCCAAGCGGCATCAAAAGATTATAGTCATGCTTTGTTCGTCGGAAACAGGAATCAACCACAACGATTTCTTGAATACTGGCAAAAGCATCACAGCAAAGAAGTATTGCCAGAAATTGGACAAATTGAACCAAGAATTGCTGTTGGCGTTCGTAGCGACCGTCGATTTTTGATCATGACGAAACAAAATTAGTCAAGCGTTGGATTGTTCAATTACTGATTCGGAACATGAGTTGTGTTTAGATTGTCGTGAGAAAGGTTAGTTTTATCTTACCGATCGGCAAGTGTATTGTCCCGTCCAGCACCAGAGTAACCGCCGGATCAGAACGACGGTTCGCGTTTTCACTCGAACGAGCGATAGTGCCAAGCTGCTTTTGCGCGGTAATGGCAGAAAACCTCGAAGGCAGAACCGCAACTGATGTTTCCACGGTATCACATTCAACATTGGTCGATCAAAAAGGACCAATCTTTCTCGACTGACCGCATGTCTCAACAAAAATTAAACAGAAACCTACCTCACCCGGTATACTCACCAGATCTCTTATGGACCGACTTGCAGTTTTTCAATAATTTTAACTACTTCCTGCAAAAGAAAGTCTTCAACAATTAAGCAGCAGTTAAGAATTCATGATTCCTGAACTCCAGAACTCTATTCTACCGGAATAAATTGACTTCTTAATTGTTGAGATATAAATTGTAATAATTCATTTTCTTTTGATGACCAGATTTTATTTTGAGTGCCCTTTGACGAGTCTTCCAAGCGTAATGGCTAAAGTACTGAACTGCGGCTTTAAAGGAAGCAAGTTCAAACTGTCACATTCACTTTTGAACTAATAACCTTAGGAAAGCCATGAACATTTTTATCCCTCGAGCAATGAGTTAAATAGTATCACTTCTGTTCTTCTACAATGATAAGTTTAGCATTAAATAACCCACAAAAGTTGATAAACCAAACAAATAAAAAACAAAGAAATGAGAATCCTGGAGTTGAGATCTAAAATACAGTCACTGCATTCCCAGGAGTTGGGTAAACCCCCTCCCCCAGGGGTGTCTTTGTTATGACTCTAAACTGCACCCGGTGGTAAGGGTTCAATTTTGGAATTTTGCGGAGTATAGAGTCACCGCTAAATTGTTATGAGTGTCAGAATCTAATCTCTGGTTTGGTTTGGATTTATGGCATATCAACCAATGTGGGTTATTCAATGCCAAATCCTGTTTATGAATATATATTAGATATGATTTGGTTCGGTAAGGTTTTATGGCATATTAACCAATGTAGGTTATTTAATGTCAAATCCTGTTTATATATATATATATATATATATATATGTGTGTGTGTGTGTGTGTGTGTGTGTGATTTGTAAATACATTTTCTTGATAACATTTTAAAATGAGACTGAGCTTATTTTTTTCACACTGTTAAATGGTTTCAAATATTGCTATCTAACACTGACTATTCTATTCAACATTACGCATTCGTTTGCACACAGTTAAATGGTCCAAAGTATTGCTATGTATCACTAACAATTCAATTAAACATCCTTCATTTGTTTACACACAGTTAAATGATTAAAAAGTTTTATTTCAAACAATTCAATTTAGTTTAAGTCATTTGTTTGCAGTCAACTTAAATAGTCAAACAAATCTATTTGACGCTTAGATAGGACCCTATCAACTGTTACCATTTCGGGTCAGAGTAGAACTGGGAGTAATGGCAATGAAGAGATACTCCGCATTCCTTACAGCTCCAGCATTACTGATTGTTTAGTGTCATATCCAGGTCACTTGTTGGAGAGGGGGTTACGCTCTGCCGAGACGAAGTCGGTGTATTCTACAGCCCCAGCCGATTGGGCTTTCTAATCTCTAGTTCAAATGTAACACTATGTAGGTGGTCCGCCAAGCAGACGATTCCTTTGTCTATTTTGGCGCTAAACAAGACAAAAGGTTTTGGACTCGTGATCTCGACGTGACCGGAAGTAGGTAAGGGAACGCGAGTCAGGAATTGGACAAAGGAACCCAGAGGAAGCAGTTGGCGAAGGGTGACGCGAGTGGCCGGTCGACACGGGACAGCAGAAGTAACCAGTCGGCATGAGGCAGAGTCCAGAGCAGAGAGGGAAGACCGGTCAAGATGGGTTGGCATTCCTCGTAGCTTTGTAGAAATTTCGCTAGAAATCCACGTTAGCGTTAGTCTACATATGCACACAGGGAATGCAGAATGTTACATAACTCCCATTCTTGCGCTTGAATTAACCCAAGCATATTGTTCGTTTGTTCTTTTTCTCCCACTCCCTTGATTGTATTTCTTGTAGCTATGAAGAAATGTGCGATGTCCCTATCGGAACCACTAGATGATCACCGGTCAAGAAGTGAAATGGTTTGAAGAAGTTGATGTATCGGGGGGCCGAGGGGGTATCGTCACACAAATACATCTGTTTGAAAATTACTTTTATTAGATAGGAATACTTGTAATCATAGAATTCCTTCACCTCACTGCTTTGTTGGTGGGGCATAGAATGAACTGACTGTACCCTCTGCAGAGGAGTAAGACCCCCTCCAGAAGAAAAGGAGTGTCTTGAGCATGACACAACTGCATTGGTAGTGAGGTTCCAATTCTGCTGCTCTGGAGAGTGTGAAGCAATTCTTCATTGCCAAGTCCATTCTGACCAAGAACAATAGTACCTGTTATGAGCCCATATATGGGTCAAATAGATATTTAAAGATTATTCATATTCAATAGGACCGTGTGCAAAACCTCTTAATACACAACTACACAAAAATGTAAAGTAGAATATACAATGAACGCGATTCCCTAACCTCTGGGGATGACTAACACAAAACATGTCATTAAAATCAATCAATGTTTATCTTTAGATTTCTAAAAAAAATATTTGGTCAAGTTTTTATATTTTTTTTATCTAATTTGTCATTTCTGTCTAAAATAAAACATTTTTTTAAAAATCAGATCACTTTTTCTAAATATTGAGCAATAAGTTTTTTTTAATTGTCAGGTTGATAGGTTTGAAATAATGAAGTTTTTATATATTTAAAATGACTGAGAAGATGCGTTTTCGTACTGTTTAAAAGTCGAGGCTATGATTTTAAAACTGACTTCGGCATTATATGACCCAAAAAGTTGTTGACATGCCATGAAAATAACCAACATTTTCCTTTAAATTTGTTGGTGATTTTTGTTCATACTTACCTCCCCTCAAGAATTTCTTCACATGTCAAGTATACATCTCCAAACCAACTAATTCTGCAGAGAACCTCTTAATACAGTAACAATATTACCCCCAACTTTTACAGAGAGAAAAAAATCATCTTCTTTCTCACAACTAGCTATCTCATATTAATAAAGGCTATTATTTTATAAACATTTAATAAAGCTATCATCATAATCACAAACGCGTGTTCACAGCACGGATTCCCTTGACTCTCTCTCTCTCTCGCCATCCATCCCTATTGGCCAGTGTTCTTGGCAAGTCCTCTAGACAGCATCCAGTGTCAACACAGAACTGATAACTATAAATTTTTGCCAGTCAGCCACCACTGTTGTGTCCATGAGTAGGAGTCCGTCGGAGAATGTCGTTTATGCGTTCGTCTTTATTTCTGCTGTAGTGCCCAGCATGTCTTGTTCGTCTTACTGGGATGGTCTGTTAGATGGGAGGTAAGTGGCCGTACAGTTGCTGTTTTGTAGAGTGCTGCTTCCAGGGTTTCTTATGTAGTTATTACCAAGCTTATTCACGTTTCGTGTAAGTCCAAGCGGAGCAACCATACAGTAGTACCGATTCGGCTAAAGCTTGGTTTGTGGGATGGGAAGTAAGAGGCCATACAGCTGCTGTTTTATGAATAAAATACTGAAAAAAAAAACGCTGTGAATGGTGAATAAGAATAAGAACGGACTATTTTGAAGCGGATAAAGTTTCACTGAGTTGTCGAGAAAGCAAAATATTTATTTTGGAAAATGAACATACCTAATATTCATTAAAAAAAAAGGAGGCCTTCATGGCGCAACGGTTATCTTGGAGGAAATGGATCCGGTGATCCGAGTTCAACTCCTGGACAAAGCTATTTGTATTTTACATTACGCTAATATTCTTGGGAAATTATGAATCCAACTATTCTTCCAACAGCTATCGGTAAATAGTAGGGCAGACTGTGCTCTTTAACCTTGGTATGACAACCTGCCTAGAAGGAAAACTCTGAATTCAAACCTACTTAGCTCTGCTTAAAAATTTACCTTGTGTTGCATACTGCCCGTGTAAAGGGGTTGGGTAAATACATTTCTGTTAAAGAAATCAATTCGGAAAAAAAAGCAAAAAGCAAAACAAAAAAGTCACTCAAAAAATGCAATAAGTATTTATTATGTAGTTCTTTTTTTTGCCTTTCTCTCTTTCTCTCTCCTTTTACTGTTAACTCAGCCAAGTACAAAATGAACGGATATATATATATATATATATATTATTCATTTGACAATCTCACGGCAAATAGTTATAACAAGACATACAAGTCTTTGGCTTTTATTACATTCCAAAACAAGATTTTCATTTGAAAACAATGCATTACCCACCATTTTTTAATTCAAATTTTATTATTTATTTATTTATTTATTCATTAATTTGTGTGTGTGTGTGTGTGTGTGTGTGTGTGCGTTCACCCAGGGTGATTGGAATTTTACAAAAAGGAAGTGCTCCGTAAACCCTGGAAAAAGAAAATTAAGAGACAAGAAGGCATTGAGGGCAGAAGTTTGACTTCAGAAAGCGAAGAAAATGTGAAAAGCATGAGAGAGGAGCAAAGAAAGAAGGGGCAAAATAGAAATTAATATAGAAATAACAGATAGAAACATAAAGAATAAAGAAATGAATAAACAATAAGAAAGAGAAAAGGTGCCAGAATAGGAGAAGGAAGGGGTAGGAGCAGTAGAAGAGAGAGAGAGAGAGAGAGAGAGAGAGAGAGAGAGCAAAAAAGGAAAATATTGAGGTGGTTGAAGAGAATGTGGCAAAAAAAGTGAAAGAGAGAAACTGAGTATGGAAAAGGGAAAACACACAAAGAGAAAGAGAGAGAGAGAGAGAGAGAGAGAGAGAGAGAGAGAGAGAGAGAGAGAGAGGGAGAAAAAAGAATGTAAGAAAAAGAATAGAAAAAACAAAAGTTGAAAATAGAATAATATAAAGTAGCTAGACAGATATGGACGGATTGAGATCGATAGATAGATATGGACAGGACGGACTGTGATAGATAGATATGGACGGATTGAGATTGATAGATATGAATGAACTTAGATAGATAGATAGATAGATAGATATGGACGGACTGAGATTGACAGATAGGAATGGACTGATACATATATTTTGAATTCTATCTGACGAGCTTTAATAAGCGAAATAGATTTATTATGAAAATGGAATACTATTTCTGAATTTCTTGTTTTTTTAAACAAATATATATATATATATATATATATATATATATATATATATATATATATATATATATATATATATATATATCGGGGGCGAAGGTTCCATGTATGTAACGCATGTATTACATGCCTTACATTTTTTCTAGGATAAATAATTTTGTGAAGTATCAAATCAATTTTTGATAATTTCACTATCCTCTTTGCACTTGTATTTTTTGCATTTCCTTTTTGTTTCATTTCTTAGTATAATTGTTACCCGCGATATTATTCAGTAAGTGTAAAAAGAGAAAACATCTATTGGTTTATCGAGAAAAGACACAAGTAAAAGCACTGAATTTAGTAGCTTCCCTAAATCCTTTATGTAGGGAGCATGAGAAACAGAAATATAGACTAGGTGAGTGAAAAAGAGACACTTACAGAAAATCAAAAATATTTTGCTTGTATTCGCACTATGGTAAAAAAGCTAGTGGCTGTAGTCTTCCCTGTTTTATTATTCTCCTCAAGCAGATTGCATGAAAAAGAGAGACAATAATAAAGTTTGGCGGGGGTCACGGAGAGAAAACCATAAAAAAGCAGAAATTCTTTTGCTTGCTTTCCAGCCATATTAAGCTGGCAGAAGCTCTACCAATGTAATGATTTTTTTGTGTTGTACGGATGTAATCAAAGACTTGCCTTTTCAAAGGCTTTTAGTCGGACGGATTTAGACAAAAAAATTTCCATTATTTGGTTCTGGAAAACATTTTGGAGGAAGTTATTCTTCACGTTGAGCAAAGACTTAAAACACAGAGGGAGTTCATATTTGCTGAATTGTTAAATCTGAAGTTTTTTCACGCTTACGAAAATTTTTTTTACGATGGAAGCGTTTTCAAATTTAGATGTTTAAAAAAAAATCAGTTTATGCAGCAGATTTTGCAAAGCAAGCGTAGAGCATCCAAGAAGTCGCAGAGATAATACGGGAACTAAACCAAGCTATAGCAGAAGGGACCAAATTATTATGTCTGATTCAGACTATACTCGCCACATCTGCTTCCTGTGAGAGGTCGTCTTCTTCATTAAAGCGTGTAAATAATTATATGAGCTGTTCCCAAAGTGAAGAGTGAATGAGTAATTTGGTTTTCATTTCGATGAATAAAGACCTTTTCAAGAAGATGAAGGTAGAGCGTAGTGCTGATACTTTTTACAACGTGATCGATGAATTTGTCAAAAAGAAACAAAGAATTGAATTGATTTACCAATAAATTTCAATAACTCATTATTTGTAGATTTTATTATTTTCTCTCATAGTCAATAGCGGCCATTATCGTCGCCAGGGTATTACTAATGCATGGTAGGGTTTTCAAGTCAAGTGGAGAGGGATCTCAAATCTGAAGCGGGGCTTGTTGGTTGAAGTGCATTTTCTCATATTAAAATTATTTCACATCACATTCACAGATGGGGTGGGTGGGAGTCTACTAAATTTCCGGTGGCGTAGAGTAAAGCTCTCCTTTTCTCTCTGCCATGGCGATGAGCCTGTATCAGGGACTGCATGCCCTGGTTCCCAAGTCACCCTTCGCCACTGATATATATATATATATATAAACTGAAATAGATAGATAGATAGATAGATAGGTAAGAACAGTGTGAGAGACATAGACACACAGATAGTGACAGAGTGAGATAGTGTGCTTGACACAATACTGTCAGCTGACTAAAATTAAAATGTTTGCTTCTTTGACGTCATCTGCGACGTTTGAGTCTCAGTTGGAAGGAAGAAAAAAAAAAAGATGCATAAAAATGGAACTTCCGGTGCTAGTCATAAACTCTTTTCAATGCCAGGTGCACTGTTTTTATTTAAGTCGTTTTCGCCTCAGTTAAAATAATTCAGTACGTGTGTATTTATGTATCATCAATATCAAAATTATTATTTTTTCTTCGTTCAGAAAAGTGTTTTGTCTGCAGACTAAACCGACAAAACAACAATCATCGAAGATAAAAATGGATGTAAGATAGCCGGGGCTAAATATTTCTCAAGTTTTTACGAGGGTAATACTTTAATATAAAGGCCGTATAAAGAAAATTAGAAATCTTTCTATCTTTCTATGACATTTCTCGATTTCAAGTTGTCATAACATCAAAACATATTGGAACATGGTTTAAAAATATGGTGATATCACATACATTAACTCAAAATATTTCTTTTCTCACCAGCAGAATCTCTGTGCACTATTCCCACCGTTAGAGGGCAGTGAAATTCAAGACAGCGTTCACCCCACAGCAGACTGTTTTTGTGCTCACCCTATATATCTCTTACAATATACCAGGGTAGATTTGTCAAAACAAACATGCATGTCCACTTTTGCGCCAGCTTTCGATTCTCGTCTGATTATATCTTTATTTTAATTAAAAATAGGATTTTTTTTTGTTCTCTCTCGATAAAAAAAAAAAGGACGGTTATTTGATAATTTTTTTTCATTCTGTACCCACCTTTTGAAAAAATGTTTTTACATTTTTGTACTGTTTCAGCAATTCTTTTATTTTCTTATCTATCTCAAAACCTGAATAAGGCTGTTTGCATTACACATAGCGCTAATATCCTTGGGAATGGTATGAATTCAACTATTCTCCCTCCTGTAAATAGTAGAGCAGAATGGGGTCTTGAACCTTGGTATGGCAACTGTTTTAGGAGAAGGGAAGTTATGAATTCAACTATTCTCCCTCCTGTAAATAGTAGAGCAGAATGGGGTCTTGAACCTTGGTATGGCAACTGTTTTAGGAGAAGGGAAGTTATGAATTCAACTATTCTCCCTCCTGTAAATAGTAGAGCAGAATGGGGTCTTGAACCTTGGTATGGCAACTGTTTTAGGAGAAGGGAAGTTATGAATTCAAACCAGTTGTAGACCTGGAGAAGGATTAGCTCCACTTGGCTATTTGTGACCAAGACATGCTACATAAGTAACACTCCTACGACCAAACCATGTAACAGGATCAGTGAAATAAAGAAATCTCTTGCATGCACAAAGGATTTTGAAATGTTAGTCTGAAATCTGTATTCTTGGTGTATTCAGAGACAAGATGTCACCTGCTAGCTATTACAGAATCGGTGCATATATATATATATTATATATATATATATATAATCTAGTACAATGTAAAAATATTTTTAAATTCTTAGTCCGTACAGTGAAAACTTAATATAGTCAAATTACAAAAAGAATGAAAATATAAAACTAAATGTACCAACTTATGAAAATCTGGAAATAAAAATTACAATAATGGGACATTCAAATATAAACGCTGTTCTAGTAGTTGTAGGGGCGCAAAGAATGATTTAGAAAAATAGTGATATTAAGAAAATCCCAGAGAATCCATATTTATCTAAAATATCAATGATGACGTTCATAAAAATCAATAAGTTTTTAAGAAAAACCTTCATTTACCTCAGATCTCGGTAAAAGATTTTTATCAAACAGCAAATCAAGAACCTCCCCCCACACAAAAAAAAAACAATAAGTTCTATATTTGCAGATTCAACAAAGGATAAAAAACCCTATTTTTTTACATATTTTGTATAAATTAAAATGAAATTAAAAACACATTTCGCTAGTTTAACTACATTTTTGTCATTATTATTCATATGATCAAAACATTTGAATAAATTGTATAAAACTTTCTAAATGGAAAAATCAATTAAAAAGAACAATATTGTAGTATATTCAATTAATTGAATTTAGTTTTGTTTTAATTGTAAGAAAAACTAAAAATACTGTTTTGTTCAGACTAGAATTTGTCTTTTTGTTTTGTTTTTGTTTGTTTTTGTTTGTTTTTTTGTTTTTTGTTGTTTTTTTTTTACAATCAGAAAGAAAAAAAAGGCATCTCAAAGGGACGCCGAAAATCAGTGGACGGAGTGCTTCAATTGAAAAAAAATTATAAGGTTATTGATACTTCCAACAATGGTGGAAAAATAGAGAAGACAGTAAAAATAACGAGTTTTTTTGTTCTTGATTGAAAGTTCGTAAACCATTTTGAATATCTAGAAAAAGTTTCTCCCTAGTTTTAACAAACGCTGGTATATTTCAATGTGGATTAAAATGCATGCGTCCTGTGTATAACAATTTAGGGTGTGGCTATGTAGGGTTGTCTGTACGTGTATATCGTATTATACATATATATATATATATATGTGTGTGTGTGTGTGTGTGTGTGTGTGTGTGTGTGTGTGTGTGTGTGTGTGTGAAAAGATAATCAGTCTTCGGACTCATCGGATAAAAAGAAAACCGAGTAAGCCACAATACAATCAAACACTTTGAAAAAGCTCGACATTTGCATATGCATATATATCTATATGTATGTATGTATGTACGTATGTGTGTATGTATGTACGTATCGGACTATATATATATATCGAGAGAGAGAATATATATATATATATATATATATATATATATATATATATATATATATGCACGTTTGCATACAGATATTCATAAAATATTTCCGCACACACACACACACACACATATATATATATATATATATATATATATATATATATATACATATATGTTGTATTTGTGTATTTGTTGTATGTATTACATATGTATATTTTATAAATATCTCTGTATGTATTGGACTATATATATATATATATATATGCCTGTCTCTATATTAGTATTTATATGTATGCATGTATGTATTTATATATCAATATCTATCAATCTATCTATCTCTGTGTGTGTGTGTCTGTCTGTCTGTCTGTATGTATGTATGCACGTGGACGTCGGCGCAGTGAGAGAAAGCAGAGCTTCGTAAATAACGTGCCTGTTTTATATCATTGTTGTAAAATCAAAGTCTGCCGTGATATCAACTGTCTGATTGCGTTTTTCAGCCCAAGGATGCTGATTCTCTGGTATTGGTGAGTTCGACTCCGGAGTATTCAGTCCATCTGAGCCCTCGGTAATTCCAAACATCGTCGCGTTCAACAGGTCCCTCGTCTCGGCGCTCAAATTAAGACTGCTACCACATATATCCGCATTGTTCCACCAAGATTTCATACTAGTCCCCTTAATGGTCAAATCCAACGGATTATTGGTCGTTGGACCCTCGGGCCGATTTATTATATTGCTACAGAAGAAATTGTCCATGCTTATATCATCTGAATTAGAACCGTCCGACTGCGGTGGACTAAGTGCCATCAGCGATCCGTAATCCACCTCTTCGTCAATGATCGTTTCCGTTTTGACTTTTACATCACCCACCATGATGTCCTGGTCGAAGAGGAAGTTTAGATTCAATTCGTTGGTGATGTCGTCGTTCGGTGGAAGATGAACCACGCTGGACAGCATCTCGGCGGCTTTGTTGCCTTCCCAGTCAGGACCGGATGGTGGGCTTGAACCGTCCAACTGACGACTACTGTCGGGCAGGTTGCGTTTGGCCGGGGTATAACCGCCGCCATTATTATCGTTGTGTTTCCTCTTCTTCAGAATTCCGTTTTCGATTTGATCAATGTACTCTGGGTTCACCTTCCAGAAACCGCCTTTACCGGGCTCGTCTTTTCGCCGAGGAACTTTCTGGAAACACTTATTCAAAGATAAATTGTGACGTATGGAATTCTGCAAGAAAGAAAAAAGAAAAAAAATATCAGTTAAGAAATGCAAAAAAACAAAACAGAACAAACCAAAAACCAAAAAAACAACAACAAAAAAACAACAAAAAAACAACAAAAAAAAACAAAACAAAACAAACGAAAAACAAAAACAAAACAAACAACTAAATACAAAACAGCAACAAAACAACGAAAAGTATCGTAACTATACGCATTCGTGTATAAAATGCACGCCTAAATTTGGTCTACAAAATTCTGGAAAAGATAAAACTACAATAAACAAAATTAAAGTTTCTTGTATATAATACGCACTGATTTTTTAAAGATTTATAGCTGCTATACCGACGCCGACTACGCCGATGATATAGCGCTTCTGGCAAATGCACCCACCCAAGCCGAAACCCTGCTACATAGTCTGGAACGAACCGCTGCAGGTATCGGCTTCCATGTTAATGCACACAAGACAGAATATATGTGTTTTAATCAAACAGGTGACATCTCCACACTAAACGGTAGCACATCTCCTCACTAAACGGTAGCA
Source organism: Sepioteuthis lessoniana (assembly GCA_963585895.1). Taxonomy (NCBI): domain Eukaryota; kingdom Metazoa; phylum Mollusca; class Cephalopoda; order Myopsida; family Loliginidae; genus Sepioteuthis; species Sepioteuthis lessoniana. Next base: position 118,684 of record CAUZXS010005523.1, on the reverse strand, counting down.
CTCACCTACCTAGGGAGCAGTGTCTCATCAACCGAGACCGACATCAACACACGACTAGCAAAGGCATTGACGGCTATCGATAGGCTTTTGGTCATACAGAAATCAGACCTGACCGATTAAATGAAGCACAGTTTCTTCCAAGCAGCGATCGTGTCGATACTGCTATATGGATGCACCACATGGACGCTAAGTAAACAGATGGAGAAAAAGCTTGACGGCAATTACACAAGAATGCTGCGAGCAATATTGAACAAGTCCTGGAGACAGTCCCCCCACAAAGCAGCAGCTATAGGGCCACCAACCATCCATCACGAAAACTATCAAAATTAGACGAACCAGGCACGCGGGACACTGCTGGAGAAGTAGGGACGAGCTCATAAGTGATGGACGAGCAAAGACAGTACATTCAGCTCGAATCTACATACAGCAGCTCTGTGCTGATACGGAGTGTAGCCCTGAGGATCTGCCGAAAGCAATGGACGATAGGGAGATGTGGCGAGAGAGGGTCAGGGATATCCGTGCTAATAGCGTGACATGATGATGATGATGATTTATCTTTTATAACATGCACTCATATATAATCCCACCCACAAATAATTCAGACTATGAAATTCTGACCCCACCAAATTATATTCTATATAATACGCACCCCTAACTTTTTAGAATTTGTAGCAGTTAAACATAACATTCATTCAACTTATTATCAATTTTGTATTACACACAGTCGTGTATAACATGCACCCCTAATTCTGGGCAACAACATTCTGGAAAGAAGTATCTTGTGTGTAATACGGATTTAATATTTGTCACACTTTTTATTCGTTTTGTATAGACTAAAAATAAAAATTTATTCAGTTTACTTACGTTTTGAAACAAAAAAATTACACACTATTTAGATTAAACACAGATATGTTCATACAAAAATAACAAAAATAATCTGACACTAGGAGAAACAAAATTATAAACAAACACATTCCTTTGGGTATTTTTCAACAGCGGCTTAAAACAGAAGTGTTTGTTACACATAAATTAGTTTGGATCATAGATTTAACTTACATTCAGTAATACCGCCCGGAATATGATGATGTATAGAGCTGGATAAAAAAGTTAAAATTTAATCCTTGTGTATATTACGCACCCCTAGCTTTGAGACTTAAATGTGGAGAAAGTGCGAATTATACACGAATATAGACGGCAAGGAAGGTATAAAACTAGAAACGTGAAACATAAGTAAAGATATCTTTAATGCTATATTTTTCATTGGCTATTGAAGGATTTAAAATTGTTCCATCTATAAATTTATTAAGCAATAGGAACAGATACTTCACTATATTCGCGTGGAAAATGACTGATAGATGGATTTATGCTTAGGTTAGGGAATTGCGTTCATTTATATTTACATTTATATTTACATTTATATACTGTTGTTTGTTATCTAATACAAATGATTTGCACACAGTTCTATGGTTTCAAGTAACTAATAATAATAATTCTTAGTAAACAATTAAAGTTTCACGGCTCATTGGCCCAGTGGGTAGAGTGTTCGCCAATGATCCGGGTGACCTGGGTTCGATCCCACGTCAAGTCATACCAAAGACTTTAAAAATGGTACTTGATACCTCCTGGCTTAATACTCAGCAATATAAGGTACGTATTGAGGGTAAAGTGGAGCAACCCAGGGAAAGGAGTAACGCCCTCCCGTACACCTCGGTGTAGTAGCTATTGAAAAGGAGCCTTATGGTCGCCCACCAACTTTACTACATACTAGTCTTAATAAAAATATTTTACGTTTATGTGGCATCAATCATTTTTATCTAAGACTAATAATTACATCGTATCAAGTAATTCTTTCTATTTGACAATCGTCATTTATTTGCACACTGTTGTATGGTTTCAAGTAACTAATGATACTATTTACCAACCCCTCCGCTCGGGCAGGATATGACACAAGGTCAGTTTTTAAGCGGAGTTTAACAGGTTTGAATTCAGAGTTTTCCTTCTCTTAGACTAGTTGCCTAACCAAGGCTGAAGAACCTAGTCTGTCCTACTGTCAAGTAACTAATGATAATTCTTTATAAACAATTTTGCTGTAGAATACACCGACTGCTTCTCTGCAGTGGGGTAAGACCCCCCCTAACGAGTGTCCTGGATATGACACTAAACAATCTGATGGTGAAGTTCCAGCAATGCTGGAGCTTTGGGGAATGTGGAGTACCCCTTCATTGCCATTGCTCCCAGGTCCAATCTGGCCCGGAGTGGTAGCACCTGATAGGACCCTATCTATGGGTTGAATAGAACTAACGGCATACTTATGCTAAACTGAATTGTTTGACTAAACTGAATAGCTTAAAATAAAAATGTTTTTGACAATTAAACCGTACTTACATTTGAACTGCGTACTTGTGCTTAACTGAATTGTTTGAAATAGAACTGTTTTTTGACATTAAAACTGTATTTACACTTGACTGAATTGTTACATATAACTGCAACTGTTTTTTGACATTGAAATTGTATTTACACTAAACTAAATTGTTTAACATAGAACTGTTCTAACATATAACTGTGTAAACAAAATCTGTACTTTTACAAAACTGAATTAACTGAAGTAGAATTGCTTGACTAAACTGAATAGCTCGAAATAAGAATGTTTTTTTTACAATTAAACTGTACTTACATTTAAACTGTGTGCTTTTGCTAAACTAAATTGTTTTAAATTGAACTATTTTTGACACAGAAACTGTACTTACACTAAACTGAATTGTTATATATAACTGAATAGTTTAAAAAAATGTTTTTGACAATTAAACTGTTTATTCATGCTAATCCGAATAGAACTGATAATTTACATAAAAATGGATTAGGCGTTAAATAACCTACAAAGGTTGATATGCCATAAAACCAAACCAAACCAAACTTCATAAACAATTATAGATTCAAGTAACTATTCTTAATACAAATAATTTACAGTTATGTAATATCAAGTATTCCTATTCAATATATCTATCTAGTACACAGTTGTATGGATTCAAGTATTCCTATCTAATATAAATAATTTGCATGGATTTAAGTAATCATTTTTATTTAATAATAGTCCCTTGTTTGTACAGTTATGTAGTTTCAAGTAACTAATAATAGTAAAGTTGGCGATCATTGTCGAGGGTGACCCGAAGACTTCTTTTTCAGTAGCTACTACACTGGGTTGTAGGGGAGGGCGCAACTTCTTTCCCTGGATTGCTTCATTTTACCTTGATCCCTACCTTATAATGCTGAGTGTAAAAAAAGGAGGTATCAAGTATCATTTCATAGACTTTGGTATGACTCGACCTGGAATTGAACCCCGGGCCATTGGCGAACACTCAACCCACTAAGCCAATAGACTGGTCCAAATAGCTAATAATGATAATCCTTAATAAACAAGTATAGATTCAAGTAACTAATACCGGTCCATTGGTCTAATGAGCAGAGTGTTCGCCAATGGTTCGGGAGACAGGGGTCCAATCCCTGGTCGAGTCATACCAAAGATTCAAAAAATGATACTTGATACCACCTTGCTTAACACTGAGCATTATCAAGGGTAAAGTAGAGCAATCCAGGGAATGGAGTAGCACCCTCCCCTACACCTCGGTGTAGTAGCTATTGAAAAAGGAGCCTTCGGGTCACTCTCGACTAAGGTCGCCAACTTTACTTATTCTTAATACAGCTAACTTCACAGTCATATGGTATCAAGTACTAATACTCCGGAAGTAATGTCAACTCCCCAAATACAGTCAATGTATTCTCATGGCGGACAACCAAACAAATGACATACGCAATGGAAAGAAATGTACGATACAATATTAGTTAATTGAACAGGACTAAAGAACACAGGCTATCCTATTTTTTACTCATAACTGGGTGGCGGGAAAGAAAGAGAAGAGATGGATTCATATCGTTCCCATCAGCATTAGAATGAAGATAAACACAAACAGCTTTTTCCAGAATTTGAATTTAAGTCTCCGATTCCATTTCCTAAGATGATAGCCCTCACATCATTCACCTCCTGTATATCTTTTGGTTAGTTTATTCTAATTTTTTTTTCTCTTTTTTTCCCTTTAGTTTGCATTTTTATTGTGTTGTGTCATTGATTTGCTTTGTGTGTGTATGTGTTTTTCCCCACGACTTTACAAAATTAGCCGTAGTGTCACGCAGATCGAGTGTTTTTTGATTTGTAGATGACGGAATAAAAATAAAAGCAGCTGGTAATAAAGACAAACAGATGTCCGCTTGTTGATGAGATCCAACAAACAAAACTTTATTTTGCGCTTCAAATACAATTAAGACTCTATAGAAACCATAAGACGGCTTTTATGAAGATCAGTGATCTATTTAGGTACAAATGTGAGATCCTTTTTTTATGGCCTTCAATATGTCTTTATTAGATTAAATAATGAATATTAAATGATGAACGATATTTGGTGTTCTGGATATGACCCTAAACTGCATCTAATGGTGAGGCTCCAGTTCTAAAGATTTGGGGAGTGTGGATTACTTCCAGGTTCACTCTGATCCAGAGTGGTATTAAATAAATTCGGAATGCTCTTCCAAGGTCATGCTATGAAGTAAAAAGAATATCCCCCCAAAAGTTAATCTGATTTGACACAGGAAATAAAGAGTTAAGTTGTTTAAAAAGAGCTTCTCTAGAAGACTGAGCTCATTCCTGTATTGGTATTATGGATGGGAAGTTGAACACTTAAGGGTCAAACACTTAAACTGTAAAACTTGAAAGATAGATCCGAGATCTGTAATGAATGAAAATGATTTGGGGAAAAATGAATAAATAAATAAATAAATAAATAAACGATTAAGGTTGAGTAAAATTTTAACCCATACCTTAACCATCCATTCTGTCGGCGTATGACTGTATCCCCTTCGGAGAGGGTAAGGTCCACTCCAAAACGTGTGTCTTGGGTATAATCTGCATTTGATCGTGAGGTTCTAGTTTTGAAAATCTGGTGAGAGTAGAATACTCCTTCATTACCATTACTCCCAGGTTCACTCTGACCTGGAGAAGTAGTACCTGTTAGGATCCTATTTATTAGTCGAACAGAACTATTTAAAAATCGTTCGTATTCGATAGGACTGTGTGCAAAATAAATAACCTTAAGAAACAACTAAGCAAAATATGTAAATATGAACGTACAATAAACACAGTTCCTTGATCTCTAGGCATAAAATAACCCTAGACGGTTTAATGTGCCGTTAAAATCAATCAATAAATATCTTAAGATTTTTATTCATATCTATCCTTGAGAGATAAACAGTGCACATTGGATTGATAGGGCAAATAAACAGTAATTATCTCATCATTCAGCATCTTCGATATTGTTTTGAATTTTTAAAGCTATAATAAAAACTTTCTCGAAAGTTTTAGTTAATCCTTAGAAACAGAATATACCGCTATTCTGGTTTGGTTTGGTTTCTTTGTTTAATGGCATATCAACCTTTGTAGGTTATTTAATGCTAAAGCCATTCTTCTAGAAGAACAGTAGTGGCACTATTTAACCCATAGGGGTTCATACCTTTCCCAAAGGTATTTGCCCGAAAATGAACGTAATAGCGCGACTGGAGTACGAACTCGCTTACTACGCAGTCCATCGCTTTAACCATTACACCATAAGGACACCCTACCCCGCTATTCTGGTACTTTCTCATAAAGTGGAGGCGTTGTATGATTTTAAGCATCCGAGTTAAAATAGTCGATTTAACTGAAATATTTTGTTCATGAAAAAAAGGAGTAGTTCTCCTGTGGACAACTGTTTTAAAAAATAACTAAATTTTTATATTAAAATTTTCTCAATCTTTAAAAGATTTTCAAAGGAAAATTTAAATTTTATACAAGTTTGGGAATTTTTACACAGGTTTCGATTACTAGCGGAATTTTTTTTCACTCCGATGGATATCTTATGCACGAGGTATGGTTCTTTTAAATATTTCAGAAACTATAGACAGCTTTGTAGGTGTCTACTGGAGAGCGACAGTTAACCAGATTTTATTTTGCTAATTCACGAGTATAGTAAGTTCAATCTTCAATAGGTGCCTCGCACTAGTGGCCTCCTACCAGATTCATCTGAGTTTAGTAAATATGTATACACAGGTTTGTATTGGATAATTTGAGTTTGTGTATGGATATGCAATCGTGTGTGTTCAAAGCATTATATTCTTTCTTTGTATTACAACTTTACCGTCCCCAGGGTTATTGATGGAAGCAATTTGTCCGAAAGTTTGTTATTTGAAGAGTTCCACAAGCAGAAACAAGAAAAGATATAATAATTAACGAAGCTCTTTGCTTCAATGTGACACAAGGCCTAAACAAGAAAAGATATATATATATATATATATATATATATATATATATATAGAGAGAGAGAGAGAGAGAGAGAAATGGTTTGAAATAGAATTTAGAATTTCCTATAGATATTTACTGAACTTAGTCCATGACAAAGCAACAAAATTGAACAGTAGCTTTGATAAAATATGAACAGTAGCTTTGATAAAATATGATCCCAACTGAGTTGGGATCATATTTTATCAAAGCTACGAGATCAGCTTGAAAATTATAGTTCTATGACAGTCACCCAGTCGAATGAAAATGATCTGATTGGACAGCATTAAAATCAAATAGCCTCTTCTGATGAATTTAGAATTGCAGAGGAGGATAGCAGAAACTAATATCCGTATCATAAATCCGTAAACTCCGAATAAAATCACTTTGTGTATATAGATACAGTGGATGCAGCTTAGAGCCCTCCACCAGTCGGCTGAGGCTGTAGAATACACCGACTACACTTCTGCAGAGGAGTAAGACCCCCCAACGAATGTTCTGGATATGACACTAAACAATCTCACGGTGAGGTTCCAGTGATGCTGGAACTTTGGGGAATGTGGAGCACCACTTCATTGCCATCGCTCCCAGGTCCACTATGGCTTGGAGTAGTAGCACTCGATAGGGCCCTATCTATGGGTTAAATAGGACTAATCTGCGTACTTATGCTAAACTAAATTGTTTGAAATAGAACTGTTTTGATATTTAAACTACGTACTTATGCTAAGCTGAATTGTTTGAATTAGAACTGTTTGTCTAAACTGAATCAGTTGAAATAGAAATGTTTTTGATGATTAAACTGTGTATACGTGCTAAATTGAATTGTTTGAACTAGAACTAATTATTCGTATAAAAATGGATTTGGCATTAAATAACCTACAAAGGTCGATATGCCATAAAACCCAAACAACCAATCAACCAGTAGGTGAGGAAGGGCTACAGAGATTAAGTGAAACGTTTTTTAGTTTGTGAATACATAATCGGGGGGAAATTTCCGTGGCCAAGTAGTTAACATGCTGGACTGCGACATCGTAGTAAGCGAGTTCGATCTCTATTCACACTATTACATTCACCTTCCGACTAATACCCTAGAGAAAGGTATGAACTCCCTTATTTCCACAGCTATAGGTTAAATAGTACCACTGCTGTTCTTCTATAAAGATGGATTAGGAATTAAATTACCCACAAAGATTGATATGCCATTAAGAACAAAGAAACCAAACCAAAGAATACAGAATTAAAGCATATTGTAATCTGATATCTATATCCTTCAACTAAATAATAGATTAACTTCTACATTTCCTAATGTCGAAATATCACTACAGATTTAATTGTACTTAATGCTATGTGACACTATTGACACTGGTATGGCGGTATACAGACTTAGCTCTATGTATGTGCATGTTTGTAGACACATTGGTAGCTGTGAGTACATGTATGTGTGTGTATATGTATATGCAGGTGTATACATATGTGTATGGTTGTAAGCGGGCCATAGGTATGTATATGCATACGTGTAACAACAACAACACCAAAGGTTTTTTGTTTGTTTTTTTTATCTCAGAGCTCTACGCATTTGTTCCTCGAAATATTTAGGTGATGAATTCAACCACATAGAAAACTCCTTCCTTAACCTTCTATACCCCAAATCTTTTATACACTTTACTAAATCTAAAGCTCTCAAAATTCACAATAAGAATCAACCTCGAACTCGAAATGTCCACTCACAATCTTATAAAACTAGTTCCCGCCATAGATTCATAACTTTGCCAAACCTTCTTCTCACAGCATAATAAACAACTTAAATGAACTCGATATCAAAATTACCTCTTTATCCTCTAAAACGATCCGCGAATTAGTACACTTTAGCCCTCAACGCAACATATTTTCAGACGCTGGTGTTTATTGTATCCCTTGTAAGAATTGTAAATTGAAATATATTGGTGAAGAATCTCGGAACCTTCACGTTCGCTTGAAAGAACACAAAAGAGACATAAGAATTGGTAACTCAAACAATGCACCATTTCTACACATTTCTCAATCTAATCACAATTTCGATTTCAGTCCTGCAAAGATGCTCATTTACATTCATAATAAAAGTCTAAGACGAATTTTCGAAGCCGCTGCTATTCCATTCTTTAATTCCCTAAATACTCATCATGGCTTTTATAATATTTCTCCTTACTTGAGCAAATCCATTTTGAATAGCATCAATATATTCCGTCTTTAGTAAATATATTCTACATATACCATAATTTTATACTTTATCTTTTTCTTTTTGTCTTTCTTTTTCTTCCTCCTTTTGATTCGAAAACTTTCTCGATAAACAAACGAACATAAATTCTACACAATATTTCTAATAAGTCAAATGACGTAATTTAAAACAACAAACGCTGATTCAATAATTAAACGGCCAACTTTTTCTTGAGACAGCAAATCAGCAATCCATAACAGCCAAGGAACCCATAATTCAGTTTCTCAAGGAAGGTGAATGTCCTGTGAGGAAACAAAAAAATCCTAACATGAAGCTACTGAACGGAGCTAGTGACTGGAAAGTTTCAGCAGATCTCAAGACATCTCTACAATTTCCAGTTCACATTATTCAAACAGAAAAGCGGCCGGACATTGTAGCATGGTCCGATTCAAAGAAGAGTGTCCTCCTCATAGAATTGACTGTCCCTTGGGAAGAAAACCGGGAGGAAGCACACGAGCGGAAGAAAAACCGCTACGAGACACTGCGTGCCGACTGCGTGGAAAAGGGTTGGATATGCCATGTGATTCCTATTGAGGTTGGTTGTCGCAGTTTTATAGGATACTCAGTCATTTCGTTTCTTTCAAAAATAGGAATCACTGGCCGCAGTTTGAAAGTTGCCTCGAATCGTCTTCAGACCACGGCGCGATATGCATCAAGTTGGATTTGGTCGAAAGCGAGAAAGTTTTCAGCACGAAAGTAATACACGCGGAACCACCTTTCCCGTGTAATTACGTAAGAAACGGTTACTGTAAACGCGTAATAACATCAACCGCGGAAAGTAAACGCGTTTTTTAAATCACAAACTGCACTCAGAAAATGAAGATTAACGTCCAATATAGTCTCTGCACTTAATTGATCTGGCGTATATATATATATATATATATAATTCTCTTAATACCCTGTCCGGTGGCAAAAGCTGCTTGGTAGCGCCAGGGGTGGCAGTAACGCCTTGAGCTACCGAAACTGTTATCACCCTGGTTGGCGGCTGATGAGGCTAGGGTGATATGATAATAATGATATATATATGTGTGTGTGTATATATATATATTTATCATCATCATCATCTATATATTCATATATATTCATAGATATATATTTCATTTAAATACCCTATCCGGTGGCAAAAGCTGCTTGGTAGCGCCAGGAGTGGCAGTACCGCCTTGAGCTACCGAAACTGTGTTATCACCCCTGGATGGCGGCTGATGAGGACATGGTATCGCACGTGCTTTCACACGTTGTATGATGGAAAATTTGTAATACAAATTTTCCTAGGTTTTATTATTTTGCATTTTTAAACACCCATCGTTGATTTAAGATCACTAATATCATCCCTCATAGACCTGATGATGGTTCAATAGAACCGAAACGCTATAGTGTCGACTTTGCTTCTCAATAAGTCTCTTCTTCTACTTGGATTACCTTGTTATCAATTTTTCTTTATATATTGTCGGATTACACTCCATTATTTACTTCCATATGTGTGTGTATCCATATAGGGACTGAGACATATTTGCGTAGGAACCACTAATTCGGCCCTGCGAGTATATGTGAATATGGTCAGATAAAAGTGGAGTTACGATTTAAAATTTCCTGATGATGTAGAGTCAGGCAATATTTTATGTCCAGTCTATGGGTGCCCATAGAAATAGAAATGTTCACCTAGCATATTTACAAGTAGAGCCAGTCTGTTGGAGACACAGAAGGTATACAGAGCAGAGGGGACCACAGAACCGATATAGAGATGGACTGACAGAATGGACAGTGATAGAAGAGATACAGAAAGGGACAGGCAGATGGGAGCAGAGACCGAGAGACACACAGATAGTTTGAGAAGACAGAACAGATACATCATCATCATGTCGCGCCGCCAGCGCGGATATCCCTGACCCTCTCTCGCCATTTCTCCCTATCATTCATCGCCTCCGGCAGGTCTTCAGGGTTACATCCTGTGTCCTCACATAGTTGCTGTATGTAAGTTCGTGCTGGTCGTCCTACTTTTGCACATCCATATGTGGGGGTCCACGGGAGTACATCGCTTATGAGCTCGTCCTTGCTTCTCCAGCAGTGTCCCGCGTGTCTGGTTCGTCTGACTTGTATAGTTTTCGTGATGGAGGGCAAGTGTCCGTATAGTTGGAGTTTCGTGGGGTGTTGTCGCCAGGACTTGTTTAATACTGCTCTCAACATTCTTGTGTAATTTCCGTCTAGTTTCCTCTCCAGCCGCTTCGTTAGCGTCCATGTGGTGCATCCATATAGCAGTATCGACACAACCGCTGCCTGGAAGAATCTGCGTTTCATTTTATCAGTTAGGTCCGACTTCCATATGATCGAGAGCCTATCGATAGCTGTCCATGCCTTCGTCAGTCGTGTGTCGATGTCTTTTTCGGTTGATGAGACGCTACTTCCTAGGTAGGTGAATTTGTCTACTAATTTCAGAGAGGCTCCGTCTAGTGTGGCAATGTTGCCCGTTTGGTTGTAACACATATATTCAGTTTTGTTTGCATTGACATGGAGGCCAATGCCAGCTGCGGCTCGTTCCAGACTATTCAGTAGTGTCTCTGCTTGATTAGGCGTATTCGCTAGTAACGCCAAGTCATCAGCGTAGTCGGCGTCCGTGATTATTTTTGCGGGGTACCTTTTGCTTCTTCTCTTAGTCAGCTCGAAGCCATTTTCTCTGATTTTGTCGATCGAAGTCCTAAGCACATAGTCTAGACAGATGATAAAGAGGTACGGGGCTAGTGTGTCTCCTTGTAGTACTCCTGCAACAATGTCGAAGTATTCCGTGTCTCCATCTGGTGAACGTACTTTCACTTTGGTGTTTCTGTAGAGAATCATTATCGCTGCTACTGTTTCTTTTGGTAGGCCGTATGCTAGTAGGATTTGCTCCATCTTCCCTCTGTGTATGGAATCGAAGGCCTTGGTAAAGTCGACAAATAGTAATGTCGCCTGTAAGTTTTTTGCCCGAACGCCTTCAAGGATTCTACGGATGGTCAGTATTTGTGAGGTTGTGGATCTATTTCTCCGGAAGCCGTTTTGGTTTTTCCTAAGGATGTTGTCTATTTTGGGTTCTATGCGGTTTCGTAGTAGGGCATTGTAGATTTTGGCTGCTATGGATGTAAGTGTTATTCCTCGGTAGTTCTTGGCTAGTCCGAGGTCACCTTTTTTAGGGAATGGAAGGATGCATCCCTTCGTCCATCTTTCTATCCTATTTTGACTATAGACTGCGTTGCATTGCCGGAGCAGTATATCGTCGAATTGTCTAGTCTTCCACACTTCTGGGGGGATCTCGTCAAGCCCTGCTGCTTTCCTATTTTTAATTCTTCTGAGAACTGAGTCGAGTTCTTCTTTGGTGAAAGGACCTAGTTTAACGTCTAATTGCTTACTAATAATTCTGGTGATCGGTTCATCCGTTATTTCCGGTGGGTTTCTTAGTAGATTTTTGAAATGCTGTTCCCACAGTTTTACTCTTTCTTGTTGGCTTGCAGCTTTCAATTTTGCTTTGGCTGTGCTCTTCCTTCTACTTACTTCGTTTATTGTTTGCCAGGCTATCCTGGATTGTCTATCTTCCACCGAGTCTCTAATCTTATCTATCTGATTTTGTATATATCCTGCTTGTTCTTTTAGATATATTCCTGTTAATTGATGTTGAGCCTTTTCTAGTTTTCGTGCATTTGTGTTTGTTGGGTTCTTTTGATAGCTTTTGGAGGCAGTTTTCACAAGTGCACGTTTTTCTCTAACCGCTGGCGTTTCCCAAGGGGCTCTATATTTAGTTCTAGGTTTTGTTGGAATACACTTTGCTGCCGCCTCAAGGTGTGCTTCTACAAAATTTTCATATTCGTCATTTGGGGTACCTTTTTCTGCCTTCTCTTGTAGTGCTTCGAATCTGTTAATACTAGGAGTTAGCCTTAGTTTTTGTAAAGGGAATTTTGCCAGCCACCTACGTTGCGAAGCGTCACACAACCCCTCTCTTCTGTTAAATAAAATTGATTCAGCTTTTTGTTTTGGCCATTTTCTTCCTTTGTGGCACAATCTCAGACTCATGTATTTTGACTCAGAAATGCATGGGCCAAGGACGGATTTCCACAACTATTGAGACTGACAACCATCCAAGTAATATCAACCAGAATTGCTGGCAATGTAGGTGAAGTAAGGACAAACCCATAAGAAAAATTCTTCCGTGGGTTCTCACACATAGACACACCAGTGTTGGTTGACCAGCTAAACCTCTATTCATCAGCCCTGTGCGGGAACTAAATGTCGGCTAGATATTCTGGGGCTTCATGCCCCAAAAGAATTTTTGTATATTTTTATGCATTTTTGTTTTTAAATAAAACTAGATGACGACTGGAAGAGCGATGGGTTTGGTTTAATGGCATATCAAGCATTGCAGGTTATTTAATGCAAAATAAAATATATATGATTTGATTTGATGGGGTTTTATGGCGTATAAAATTAATGCCAAATACTCTTTAGACATATATATTAAATATATATGATTTGGTTAGGTAAGGTTTTATGGCATATCAACCATTGTAGGTTAATTAATACCAATTTTTTTATACATATATATTAAATATCTGATTTCTAAATACATTTTGTTGATAATATTTTTAAACAAGCCTGAACTCATTTTTTGCTCAGAGTTAAATGGTTTCACTTATTTCTATTTAATACGAATAATTCAATTTTCTATTCATCATTTGTTTGCACACAGTTAAATGTTTTCAACTATCGCTATTTAACACTCAAAATTCAATTAAACAACAGCCATTTGTTTACACACAGTCAAATGATTAAATAGTTCTATTTCAAGCAATTCGGTCAAGCATAAGCCATTTGTTTGCACTCAGTTTAAATGTCAAAGTACACAGTTTAAATGTCAAACAGTTCTATTTGACCCATAGATAAGACCCTATCAGGTGCTATCACTCCGGGCCAGAGTACCTGGGAGCGGTAGCAATAAAGGGCTACTTCGCATTCCTAAAAGCTCCAGAATTACTGGAGCCTTACCATGAGATTGTTTAGTGTCATATCTAGGGCATATATAGGGGGGAGTCTCTGCAGAGATTCAGTCGGTGTATTCTACAGCCCCAGCCGACTGGCCAACGAGCAGTAGGGATGGGTTGTGAGAGAAAGTTAATTTGATGATGATGATGGTGATTACGGTTGAAGAGAGGAGTTTCTCTAAGATTGAACATCTGAAGAATATAAAGTGATTGACAATAACACAAGAACGATTAAACAAACTTGTTCGCAGGAAAACTGAAAACAATGTTCTCAACAACTTACAATTTATTTATGTTTTGAAGAAATGTTTTCAATGAACTACACAAAGCAAATGTCTGAATTTTAATTGTAATTAGTTTTGTAAAAATGAATTTAATATTTCTTTAACTTTAGAAAATATCACTGGACCCTCACAAGGAGCTTACAGTGTCTTCATACAACCCTTTATAGACATGTGGATACATTTACAGTTTATATTTTAGAACGAACGTCATACATTGAAAATTTCAGATCAAAATTCAGGCGATGAACTTATTGAACCATGCCCAATGCAAATTGAATGACAAAATTGTATCAAAGTAAAAATATTCTAAATTTTGTACTGAATAATAGTTGTTAAATTTAATGTTTGAAATTTATATGCAAATGTAACAACTATTATTGTACAGAGGTGGTAGAATTTTCTACGATGAATAATGAAAGACTTAAGAAGGATGTTTGAGATAAGGAATATAATCTCTATCCCATAATAGTTGATACATTGTGTTTGAAATTTATATGCAAATGTATAATTATTATGGGACAGATGTGGTAGCATTTTCTATTAAGATTATTAAAATGTTTACGAAAGATATTACAGATAAAGAATACTATCTCTGTCCCATAAGAGTTGATACATTAAATGTATTAAATTCTATGCAAATGTAACAACTATTATGGTACAAGTCAGTATTATTTCACTAATTATTTAATATACTGCTTTTGTCCCATAAAAGTTGTTACATTTGGTGTATGATGGCTGGTTGGTGTTTTAAGGAACATCAACCCTTGTGAGTTTTTTATTGCCAATCGCCAATGGTCCGGGAGACCGAGGTTCAATCTGAGGTCGAGTCATATCAAAGACTCAAAAATGGTACTTGATGCCTTCTTGTTTAATACTTTGCATTATAAGGTATGGATCAAGAGTGAAGTGGCTATTGAAAAGGGAGCTTTCGGGTCACCCTCGACTACGGTCAGCCAAGAGAATAGTTTATAGGTAATTTTATTTTTAAACGAGTTCTTAGAGCTTATTTGTTTGCACGCAGTTAAATGGTTTCAAGTATTGCTATCTCAGCGCAACTGGTCCTCAGCCACCGCCTTCTAGGACTAAGATAAAATAGGTTTGGGTACATGTTTTCCACGGGACTATTTTGAAGAATACAGCTGAGACAATCATATAGGTGCTAGGGCTTGACATGACCAGCCGATTGATCGGAACGGGCTCCCATCAAGCCCTGTAACGGCCAAAGTAGAGCGTTACAGGTCACTTGAACAGTTCAGTTTCCGTGTTAAGAACTGCTCTTCCACCTGGAAGCCATTCTCAAGCATTACGGGTCGCTACTCTTGCCCATCAGGTCGCTTCGCTGGAGGTGTTTTACCCCTCTGCAGAAGTGCTGTCGGCGTATTCTGACAGGACGGATTATCAGATGAATTTCATACACCAAATGTAACAATTATCATGGGACAGAGGGACTATATTGAATAATTAATAAGAGAGTACTAACTCTGTCCCGTAATAGTCATAACATTTACATATAAATTTCTTACACTAAATGTATCAATTATAATTTAGCAGAAAATTAAAACCATTTTTATTTATTAAGCGTAATCTATTTATTTCATTTGTATCATATTGTACTTTAGGGAAACAGTGAATTCATACTTGTAGTAATAAACAATAAAATTTGTAGTAATCTTTTTCTACAATAAAATGATATGACACTTGTCAACGAAATATGGTGTAAATCTAGGTAAAAACTTGCTCAGTCGGCTGGGGCTTTAGAATACACCGACTGCTTCTCTGCAGAGGGGTAAACCCCCATCAATGAGTGGCCTGGATATGACACTAAACAATCTCATGGTGAGGCTCCAGTAATGCTGGAGCTTTTGGGAATGTGGAATACCCCTTCATTGCCATCACTCCCAGGTCCACTCTGGCCCAGAGTGGTAGCACCCGATAGGGTCCTATCTATGGGTCAAATAAAACTAAACTGTGTACTTATGCTAAACTGAATTGTTTAAAATAGAACTGTTTTGATATTGAAACTTTGTGTAAACAAAAAAGCTATATTTATACTAAACCGAATATTTTGAAATTTAATTCGACGCTAAATCATCCGAAAAGGGTTGATACGCCATAAAACAAAACAACCAATCAACCAACCAACCTGATTGGATCAGATAGAAATAAACAGTGTACTTATGCTAAACTGAATTGTTTGAAATAGAATTTTTTGTATGAATAAAAAAATGGATTTAGCATTAAATAACCTACAATGGTTGATGTGCCATAAAACCAAACCAAACCAAACTTGGTAAAAACTACAGTTAGCCGGTAGGCATAATTTTCAACTTTTGCTGACTTGGTGAAGGAGAAAGTGGGCCAATATACGCAGCCTTTTTTCATATTTTTTGCACGCAGTGAATATTTTATGAGTTAAAAATTTCGCTTCAGCTGTATTAATTACTTAGTTCTTGAATGGTTAAATTAAACTAAATGATATAATAATGCATGTAGAAATTATGATTCAATGATATAAACTTTTATGAATCTGTTAAATTTCACTTAAAAAGTTATCGTAATTAATTGTGTATACCACATAACTCTAAATTCGAACTACAAAATTTTGGGGGAAAATTTTTTTTCTCTATAATACATAATGACATTATAGAATTCGTAGCAGCTAAGTTCATTCTAAATTCAACTTTTTATTGGTTCGTATTGACTAAAATTAAGAATTTATATAGTTTATTTTATGTCTTAAAACAAAAATTACACAGTATTTAGAGCAAACATATGAACATGTTCACACGAAAAGGCAACAAGTATGCAGTGAAAAAAAATTCACATTAGGAAAAACAAAATTATAAATAAACACACGTTCCAATGGATATTTCTCTGTAACGACATAATTAACTCATTCCGAACACGTTTATATGTTGTTTTTGCTTCAGAGTTTGCTTGTTTTTTTTTTTTTTGCACACAGTCCTAAAGAATACAAATCCTTTTTCAACCGAACTATTTCATTCATAGGCATGTGCCCAGAAAAAAAGTTAATGATAAGGTTCTCACGTATAATACACATCCCTTACATTTGGGCTGAAAAATCTGGGAAAATTACATATTAATAATTACAGTAGATGTAGGGGGACAGCGCTACTCCTTTCCCTGAATTGCTCCACTTTACCCTTGATCCCTTCCTTATAATGCTGAGTGTTAAGCAAGGAAGCATCAAGTGCCATTTTTTGAGTCTTTTGTATGACTCGACATGGGATTGAACCCTGGTCTCCCGGGCCATTGGCGAAGTGTACCCCTGTTTTTTGAGGGATGGACAGTTCTCGCTTCCCTGCAGAGAAGGCAGTCGATGCATTCTATGTCATGTCGACAGGGCTTGAAGATGGTTTGTCATTGGTCAGGAAGTAAGCCAAGCGCTATTGACTGAATAGGGCTATTATATGTTTAATACAAAAGCATTACTAAAGATTTTACTATAGAAATCAGAAAGAAAAGGATTTTCAGTGGTTAGGAATTAATGTAACCATCACTGTCAGAATAAGGTTATGCATAAGGCGTAAGAAATTTTTAAAAAATTGTTTAAAAAAAATTGTTTAAAAAAAAAATTGTTTAAAAAAAAATTGTGCAATACGCTGCTATTTGATAAGTGAAAGTTATGGATATTTTTCTATTTATTTTAACGAGTAAAATTTTTTTTCTAAGTGTGTGGATATCTTTACAACACAGCTGATCATTAAATGTCTAAATAATTGACAAATGATTCGGTAAAAAAAAGTGTTTCTCGTTTGCACTGAAACTTTAAAATTTCCATTGCAAATTTTCACCCCCAGAGAAAATAACCAGAGCAATAATTTACCTAGTCTGGCCACGTATAATTCTCTCTTTCTCTCTCTCTCTCAAAATACTTTTAAAGGCGTTAGATGAGGACATAAAGTTAAGAAGTGGGAAGAACTTTTTGATCAGCCTAAAAGTTTTGAGTATTTTGGTACGTGCTACTTTGAGGCGTGTATATCACGTGACTGAAGCAGTTCAAGCCGTGAAAGGTACCCGGCGTGATTGGCAGTTGGTGTGCTGACACGTTGTGTATTGTTTCACGCTGTGTGTGATTTAAAAGCTAAACAGATAAACGTGCAACGTAATCCAATTCAGGAACTTATGCTTTCCAAGTTCGAACTGCTCCATAACGCTTTTTGTTTTATGTTCTAATTTCAAGCGTTTTAAGTGTATTGCTCTAATGAAAATTTCGTAATGATGTGCTTTTTTCTGGACTATGACTACATAAAAATATGAGAACTTTATCGATATATATTTATGCACAATGCATCGACCGAAGTGTATATATTGTAAACATTCGGTTGATTGACTCAGAATCTGTAATCAGATTTATATCTAACTCATGTGAATTAGCTACACTTGAGGCATTGTATGCAATTTAGTGGAATTCTTCCTTTACAATGACGATCAGCTTTGTGAATTTCACGGTGATTTTGTTCGTTATATTGTCGATCATTATTTTTTTATAGGCTCAGTTGGCTAGGCCTGTCAAATACACCGACTACATCTCTGCAGAGGGGTAAGACATCCTCAACAAGTGTCCAGGATATGACACTAAATAATCTGATGGTGAGGCTCCCAGGTTCACTCTGGCTCGGCGTAGTAACACCTGATAGGGTCATATCTATAGGTCAAATACAACTGTTTGACCTTTAAACTGAGTGCAAACAACTGACTGAATTGCTTGAAATAGAACTCTTTAATCATTTAACTGTGTGTAAATAAATGACTGATGTTTAATTGAATTGTTAGTGTTAAATAGCAATACTTGAAAACCTTTAACTGTGAACAAACAAATGATTAACAGTAAATAGAATTATTCATATTCGATAGAAATAAGTGAAACCATTTAACTGTGGGCAAAAAAAAAAAAAAAAAAATGAGCTCAGGTTCATTTAAGATGTTATCTACAAAATGTGATTAGAAATCATATTTAATATATATGTATAAAAAGGATTTGACATTAAATAACCTATAATAGTTGATATGCCATAAAACCAAACCGAACAAAACCACACTATATTTTATAAAACAGAGGCGCCTGTGGCGTAATGGTTAATGTCGTAAGAAATGGACACGGTGATTTGCGTTCAAAACTTGAATGAGGTTAATTGCATTTGACATTGCACTACTGAATTTGTGAAAGGCATGAATCCATCTCTTTTCCTTTTAGTTATAGGTAAATAGTAGAGCCGACAGGACTCTTCAGTTTTGGTAAGGCTACCAGTCTAGAAGGAAAATTCTGAATTCAAACCAGCTGTACTCCTCTTAAATACTGACCATGTCTCGCCTCATGATGGAGGGAGTAGGCAAATACGTACAATTTTATAAAATAGTGCTTTACAGCTCTGTTTATTATTATTCAATTATTATTTTCTTCCATAACTCGTGCTTGAAAACTGCACTTCTTTCACAATCACATATTTCGGCTTACCGGCGGGGGAGGGGCATAGATACACTGACTGTATCCTTTGCAGAGTGATAAGCATCTCCTCAAAAGGTGACTAGGACACTAAATTTCATCTGATGGCGAGGCTGGAGTGTGGAGTACCCCAGAATGGTAGTACCAGCTAGGGTCCTATCTATGGGTCAAATAGACCTGTTAGAAAATTTTTCGTATTTGATAGGATCATATGCAAAAAAAGACCTCTCAAGAAATAATTGCACAAAAAATTTGAATATGAACGTACAATGTACACGATTCCCTAACCTCGAGACATAGAATAACCCTAGACGGATGGATGTGCCGTTAAAATCAATCCATGATCCAACGAATCTTATATTTTATTGATAGCTTTATTTATTATCACCTTGATTTCATAAATCCCGATAATACTAACCAAATAAACTATACGAGAGTCGGTTGAAAAGTTCATAGGCTGACCAAGATACTCTCATAGAATGTGACCTAATGAGGTTTATTTTTAAACATAGTCTCCTTTAAGCACTATTCTATAAAAGTGAATATATTTACCCAGCCTCTCCACCACAAACAGGAAGCTACACAAGCTCAGTAAGCAGAATACAGCTGGTTTGAATTCAGTAGTTTCCCAAACTTTTAAATCTTCTTCAATCGGAGTGGCAGTACTTGGATCTAATTGGTCAAAAATTCATCAATAGAAAACATGACGTCATCATACGAACTTTTCAGCCTATGGACTTTTCAGTCTATACAATTTTCAGCCCATCCTAGTAGAAAAGCCATTGAAGATTAATTGGAGGAGTCTCCGTGGTGCAGTGACTAATGTACTAAACTGCAACATCTTAGTAAGCAAGTTCGATCTCCAGTTCCGCTATTGCATTCACTTTCGGATTAATACCCTTGAGAAAGGTATGAACCTCCTTATCCTCCTCAGCTATGGGATAAATAGTACCACAACGGTTCTTCTAGAAGGATGGCTTTGGCATTAAATAACATACGAAGGTTGATAGAAGATTAATAATTATTTCAAAACATATTTTACCGCAGGCAATAGGAAATAACTTCGCCAGTTGAACAAATAATAAAATTTTCCCCACTCAATCTTAAAAGGCCTCCTTGAATAATTCTTAAATTGTCAAAACTTAAATAGAACAAACAAACAAACAAACAAAGGCACGTTGACCTTTTTGTGAGTTCCTAGAAGCCAGCTTGGTGTATCACGTGACCACATTTTCACCCTGTTTTGAATTTCCCAAGAGTATTTTTATGGCAGTCTGAGAGGTCAGAGTAGGAGTTTTAAAGGAGTTGGGAGTGGAGACGATGTTAACAAACAGGTTCAGACGTGCAACCTTTTTTTTGTTTTGTTTCTTTCTTCTTTTTGTTTCCTTGTGTTGTTGTCAGGTGGATTGTGATTGACTCACAAACAGACAAGTGGAAGCCGATACGTGCACAGACTGAATGTTAAACATTTCAGGGAAGAACTACTACGATTCGAGAAAAAACAACAACCTTCAAATCGTCGCCTAGTATCAATGGAAATCTTTTCCTAACTGTAAATTATTTGTATAAAGAATAGTTACTTAAGACTATAATCATTTAATAAGAATTATTATTAGTTATTTAGTTTTTTAGAATTATTATTAGTTATTTAGTTTTTAGGCAGGAGGTGCCCGTGGTGTAATGGTTAACGTCGTAGGGAATGGACACGGCGACACGAGTTCAAATCATGGACGACACTGATTGCATTTCACATAGCGCTAATACCTTTAGGAAAGGTATGAATCCAATTATTCTCCCTCCAGCTATGGGTAAATAGTAGGGCACACTAGGTTCTTCAGCCTTGGTGAGGCAACTAGTCTAGGAGAAGGAAAACTCTGAATTCAAACCTGTTAAACTCCGCTTAAAATTGACCTTGTGTCATATCCTGCTTGAGCAGAGGGGTTGGTAAATATGGTTATTTAGTTTTCTCTGTAGTGGGTGGGTGGGTACGACCTCCCTCACCCTAAAAAAGAGGTAGTGTAATGGCTAAAATACGAGACTGCAGCTTCGAAGTAAGTGAGTTCAAATTCCAGTTTCGTTAATACGTTCACTTCCAGACTAACATCCGTCAGCTAATAGAGTAAATCGTATCACTATTGTTCTTCTATAAGAAGGGTATAAGCATCAAATAACCCACGAAGGTTAATATGCCATTAAACAAGGAAACCAAACTAAACCACCCCAAAAAGGAATATCCTGTTATGACACTAAACTGCATCTGATGGGGAGGCTCAAGGTCTGGAGATCTGGTGAATAAGGAGAACACTTTCATTGCCATTACTCCCAGGTTCACCATGACACGGAGTGATAATGCGTGTTAGGGTCTCCTCTATATTATCATGTTATCATGATTAATTAGAAATACTATATTAGCATGTTATGATTAATTAGAAATACTTGATACTATGTAACTAAATTATTTGTTTTAGGAAAAATTACTTGAAGCCATAATTGTCTATAAGGATTATTATTATCAGTTGCTTGAAACCTTCTTCATCTCCACAGCTATAGGTTAAACAGTACTACTACTATTCTTCTACAAGGATGACTTTGGTGCTAAATAACTCATGAAGGTTGATATGCCATTAAACAAAGAAACCAAATTAAATCAAACCAAACCATATATCTATGTACATACTATTCATATTAAGAATAGTTATTTGAATAATTTATTACAGGAAACTATATGATTGCTTACAAATTATCGGTGTCTGATAAGAATACTTGATACCAAATATAACCGTGCAAATATGTAATTATTATCAAATAAGAATACTTATTTGAAATTATATAATTGCATACAAATTATTTATATCAAGAATAATTGCTTGAAGCTATAATTGTTTAGCAATTGATTTAATTTAGACCACTTCAAAAATGAAATTTTTGCTTCTTGGGTTTCTTGGTGTTTCAGGCTTTTGGACACTTTCCGATTGCCCACTACTCTATATACATAGTTAGTTATGAGAGTACTACCTATCTGAGTCAGAATGAATCTGGGAGTAATAGCAATGAAGATGTGATTCTATACTCCCTAGAACTTCGGAATTGTAGCCTCATTACTGGATCTATTTTAATGTCATACTCACGACTGTTTTTTTTGGGGGTAATTTTATGATTTCAAGTAATTATTCTCATTGAATAATCATTTATCTGCACACATTTGTTTCTACAGCTTCAACCTCATCAAAAAACAAAAAACAAAATCAAGCAACCAAGCATCTATTAAATTTCCATCAAATTGATGCAGTTAAAGATGCTGAAATGCAGTGTCAGTTTATAAATATCAACACTTGTTAACAAGTCCTCAAGATTTTCTGTGGTTCAGTTAGCTAGGGCTGCAAAAACACCGACCGAATCTCTGCAGAGGGATAAGACTCCTCCAACGAGTGTCCTGATATGACACTAAACAATCCGATAGTGAGGCTCCAGTAATGCTGGAGCTTTGAGGAATGTGGAGTATCCCTTTTTGCCATCATCCCAGGTCAACTTTGTTTCGGAGTGGTAGCACCTAATAGGGTCCTATCTATGGGTCAAATAGAACTAAACAGTGAACTAATGCTAAACCGAATAGAACTGTTTATATGTATGAAAAAGGATTTGGCATTAAATAACCTACAATGGTTGATGTGCCATAAATACCAAACCAAACCAATCAAGATTTTTCTCTTGTTCACATTCTAAAAACTATTTTCATAAATTTCTGATATTAAAGTTGTGGAATCAAAAATTTGAAAAAACTGAAAACATTAAAAGTGGAATTACTTTTATGAAAAAGTTTTAATGGGAAATAGATTATTTTCAGTTGTTTAATTCAATTCATTAGTTCACTTCCTTCAATTTTGCTGTATTGCATAAATGTCACAAAATAGTGAATGGTATTTCTATATATTAATCAAACAGTGGAATTTACACAGATTCAGTTAGAAATTATAATAATATAAAAGCAGGCATGACAGGGCAGGGACATTGATACGCTGGGAACTATGCAAAAGGTTCAGCCATGTAAATAAATGATATAAAAAAACAGAGGCATAGAAAATAGAAAGAATTAGATAATCTGGAAACTTGATATCCAAATCAAAAGATTGGTACTTGTGAAGAAGAGAAATATAGTCTGCTAGTTCATCGACATTGCTGCAGTTGCGGATCACAGGGTGAAAACGAAAGAAAATGAAAATAATAGAACACTATGACCTAATCAAGATCGGGGATACTAAGGATACTATAGAACATCAATATTCAGGTTGTGCCTTTAATAATAGGCCAACTTAGAGATTCAAAGAAGGGTTAATTGGGATTTCGTTTCCTGGTAGTATTCGCACTTCGATAAAGCTTTGATGTATTTACATATAAGCTACAAGCGCTGATTGACCTCATCGGTTAATAGGCGAATTTTAAACTTCACTACTGGTTACAAATTCCCTTACGTTCTTTTGAGATGGTCCGGGTCCTTCGGGAACCCACCCCGGGTAAATAGAAAAACTTTCTGTACTTCTTAGAAATTTCGACCCCCTAGTTAGTGGTGTGAAGTGTGCCATGGTCCCCACAGTTTAGAGGTTAGTTCCTTCCAAGATTCTCCCCACTCCCTGTTTCTTTTTTCTTACCCTATAACCACTTGTGAGTCCCTGGCCTTTCTTGAGGATCTTGGTTACATATTTCTGTATTTCATGTTCATTCCCCTTTCCTGTCCGCCCCCTTTCTCGCCTGTTCTTTTACCCCGATTAGTCTTAGACCCTTCCCCTATAGGGGTAGCTTCGGCTTGTTTTTGGTCTTATCTAAGCACCAGAAAACAATCGACTCTCCACATCATGTAAGGGGGGATGGAAGGGAAACCAATCCGGTTTATGTTTTGTTTACCTGAACTTTTTTCTCTAATCCCTCATCATTTTCATTCGTTGTATAATATACTATTTCATTTCATCCGGTTTTAAATAGGATTTTCATAGAGCAAATGAGGCTTTTGGTGATTGTTGCGTGGTTGGTGGGTGAATGAAGAATTTTATAGAACGAACGGGGAATGACTAAACGATGAATTTCCGTGACGAGTGTGACTAGCTAGGGCTCCATGGAAAACTCTGTTTTTCACCCCCTTCCCTTTCCTCCCAATTCTTTGGGCCCTGTGCTCACTAGAAAGAACATATTTATATGTAAATTTTCAGAAATAAAGGCCTTTAACGATGATTTTTTTTCCCCCGGAAATGATTTAGGTTTCATTACTACTATCGTTCCCATCATTGCAACACACGATCAATCTTAAGCACCAAGACAATAATAAAGCATCAGTAATTTAAGCGCATGTAGTCTAGCGGATATCGTCATCGGAAATGGACTCGGCAGCCCGAGTTCAAATCCTGGACAAGGCTGTTGGCATTTCATATAGATAAAAGGGTGTAGGTCAACAGTAAGACAGACTGAATGTAGTAACTGGTCTAGAAGAATGAAAATGCTGAATTCAAATCGTGTTCATGCCAGCTATCTAGATAGGGGAATTCAGCAGTGGTCAGACCTGGAGAGGAATGGGCCCCACCAAGCTATTCTTGTCCGAGACATAAAAAAGTAATACCCCAACGACCTTGCCAGATTAGGAAGCCAGTGAGAGAGAGAATTCCAAAATGTTGGATTGGTAATACTCCTTATTAGAAACTCAAGTGAAAGATGCGACAGAATTACCTCCAAGATTTTAAAGTATCACCTGAGAGATGCAAATAAACTTAAGCAAGTCGAAATAGTAATTCTATCTAGCTAATGTGTTATATTTTTTTCAGTTACGATCATGACTTGGACTAGCCCTGTTTTTAAAGGTTGATAAAAAGACAAAGAATCAAGATTAAGAAGGCTTGAATAAAGGTCTGTCATCAATTCTTTGGTGGCTGAGAAGTGCAAACAATGAGAAATTTACTGAAGAATGTGTGATGTGTTCGGAGAAGGATGTTTTAGTCAAAAATGTTTACAAATGGGCTAAATTGTTTAAAGAAGGGCGAAATAGTATTCAAGATAAAGACAGGCCAGGCAAGCCCATAAAGGTGAGCACTACTGAAATGGTGGATTCAATTAATGTGCTCACTTCGGTTGACAGAAAACATATAATAGAAGACATTTCTGAACAACTCTGAATTTCTCTAGGTACAGCACATAAAATTGTACAATATCAGCTTGCCTTTCTAGAGTCTGTCGTAGTTGGGTTTCACCAGGACGATGCAAGATCTCATACTGCAATAAGAACAGTGGTATGACACCAGAATTTTGAAGGAGATAAATCAATTGAAAGTAAGCAGACTAAGTGAAAAAGGTAAGAGTGATACTCTTAAGAGATTCTTAATTATCTAAATGTTATTTAGACAAAAAAAAAAAAATGGAAACCCAACACATAAGATGACTTACGTGACACTATAACTTGGAAAGAGAGTTAATTGAGGGCAAGCAGACCAAGTGGAAAGCGGTATGGCCATACTCTTGAGAAAATCTAAGGCACTTGACAAAAGAAAACATTAGACATTCAAAAGAGGGACATTTGGGTTCCAGCGGAGACCATCTGACTATCAAAGTTATCAGAGAAAGAACCTGTTCTTCGCATTATAAGGTGTCCAGCGTGTAGATCTGATAAGAGAATCTTAATTGCTTTATATGTTGGAGACAAAAAAAAGGTCTTGACTGTCTCGGTTGCATTCGAAAAGTCTGAGTGGCTGATTTGATAAGGAAATTTTGGGTTAATAATCTTTGCCAACTCCCCTTCGCTTACGCATTTTTAAAATCAGATTCGTCGCAAAAAGACAATTGTGCTTTCCCATGGAGGTGAGCCAGGTTGAATACAGAGGAAGAATGGGATAAATAAGGGACCCAGCAGATACAATGCATGGGTGAGAAATACAAATCAAATAGGTTGAAGGTGAGAGGGTGGATCCAGCCTTCTGATCATCAAGAAGGAGATGGACAATTCCACAAAATTGGAAAAGCTGTTTTAAAGAAAATTGGAATCATGAGAAGTTGACATTAAGGAGACGCAAATAATATAACTAACAAACCAACTCCCACACTGGCTGGACTCTGGACTCAATATAAGCAGTTTTTGACATCTAAGGAGAGGGTTCAGAGAGAAGTCAAAATCGAGAAGGAGCATGTGACTAAGTTGGTCTACCATCACTTTTAAAACGAGACCTTGTGCCAGACTTGGAATTTAAAGACTTTACTTTCTACTAGACCGTTCACAACTGTGTTGCATATTTCATTATCAATCTACTAGGACCGAATAAAGACATTTAAATATCAGACGATATAAATAAAAAGTGTAGTTACATTTCGTTGTTTTGTGCGTGGGCTACATTTGATGCAACCCTGAGTGGGTTTAAAGTGGAAACTATCAGTCAATTTGATTTGCCACATCCTCCTTACAGTCTAAATCTGGCTCCCTCTGATGTTCAGTTTTTTGGGCCCCCTTAAGGAATTTTTGCGTGAAACGATATTTTTAAGTGATGATGAAGGGAACATCACCGTGAGCAAATGGTTAAAAACTCCCAAATCTAAAGATTACAATGCTGGAAGAATACAAAAGCTTGTTTTTGATAGGAAAAAATATTAAGAATGGAGATAATATTGAAAAATAAAGAAAAAAATTATTTCATGGGTGAAATATGAGTCATTCTATTGTAAAATTCACCTTAACCCCTCCGCTCGGGCAAGATATGACACAAGGTCAATTTTTTTAAGCGGAGTATAACAGGTTTGAATTCAGAGATTTTCTTTCTCCTAGACTAGTTGCCTCACCAGGGCTGAAGAACCTAGTGTGCCCTACTATTTACCCATAGCTGGAGGGAGAATAATTGGATTCATACCTTTCCCAAGGGTATTAGTGCAATGTGAAATGCAATCAGTCTCGTCCAGGATTTATATATATATTTTGTACTCCAATATGTCAACTGGCCCACAGCAAAAATATACTTATAAATAAATAAATGAATATATATATACACACACACACACACACACACACACACATACACACACACACACACACACACACACACATAAGTATCTTTTAGCTGTGGGCCAGTTGATATATTGTAGTACAATATATATATCTATATCTATATCTATATATTCTGTGATACGTACAGAATTTTAGAATACCTTTTTTTAGAACTTATGATAAGTTATAAAGAAATTTTTTTTCGGTCATGTCTCATCATATAACTTCGTGACAAAAGAAAGCAATACAGTGGGATAAAGAGATCTGATTGTAGTTGAGAAGAAAAAACACAACGTGGAAAAGGCCGATTACCTGAAAGGATTGGTTAGGTTTTTTGATAGAGCAGTCTCCAGTTTACGTGAATGAAGGTCACAGGAGTGTCCGAAAATTACGTACGCATACTTGCATATATATATATATATATATATATATATATATATATATATATATATATATATCAACTGGCCCACAGTTACAATATATGTATCTATATTTATTCCAAGCATTATTTATTTCGCTCTTACATACTTGTATGTCTCCAGTTTGTTACTTTCGTCAGAAAACATTTAGTAATTTATAAGGTTTTTGCTTGGATATGGCATAAGGCCATATGAATGGGGCATCCAATGAGACTCGAACTCACTCAACTTACAAACCTATACGAGTGATTTCGTGTCTCATTCGGTGCCCCATTCATAAATTACTAAATGTTCACTGATGAAAGCAACAAGCTGGAAACATACAAGCATGTAAGAACGAAATAAACGAATCTAAAAAAATATAAATTTCTTACTGGACCTATTCATTTTGAAATATCTACTTTTTTCTCTCTTTGGACCAACAAAAAAGAAAATTATATATATATATATATATATATATATATATATATACACTAATAACGAGTTTCTTTGTGGGTCTGTACCTCTTTCACACCAAAAGCTGATTGACACAATTATTGGCATGAAGGCTCACGAAAATGCCACTTGTGATAGATATGGTCTAGGTATAGTTGATATCAGTTGTCATTCAGGGTCACCAGAGTTGAAGCAACAAAAGCCTTTGATCGTAAACATTGAAAGCAAAGAATTTTTATACAAGAATTTGCTCCATTCTTTCTTCTTACAAATAGCACAATTGTTTATTATAATTGAATATTTCTAATACATGTTTTTTTTTTGTTTAGATATATTCCAGTAATGTTATCCGTTGTATATGATGTCTGGAGATACCAATTACGTCGATATAAATACGCACTTTTAATATTTTCTTTCAAACCTCTCCAGTCCTGAATAAAAACTTAATTCTTTGTGTTATTAGTAAGAAAGATGAGAGGAGATTTTGATATAAAATCTATTTTAGCAAACTATAAAAACGGAAATATTTGCTTTGATTGATTGTGGGACTGGTTTATTTTAACGGCATGCCAACCTCTCTTGAGTTATTCTATTTTCAGAGGTTAGGGAATCGTGTTCATTGCGCGTTCATATTTACATTTTTTTGTGTAGTCGATTTTTGTATTTTTTAAAATTTTGTTTTCCATGCGGTCCGATTGAATATAATCATTCTTAAATTGATCTATTAGACTTTTAGCTGTAACCATAAAAGAGGTCATTTTAGAGTCAAAACTGCAATTTCAGGCCTAAATGGAAAGACTTACTTATGTAATGGGTTGTTTAAAAGTAGAATCTGCAAAATAAATCAGATAAAATAAAATAAAGACCTTGCTCATTCTTGTCTAAAAAAGAAAGACTATTTATTCAATACCATTGCCAACTTATCTTTTATTTTCGCTCTGTCGACGGAACTCAGAATACGTTGACTGTACCCCATCCTGCAGAGAGGTAAGATCTCCCCAACACAGGAGTGTCCTGAGTATGGCAATAAGCAGCATCTGATAGCAAGGCTTTAGTTCTAGAGATCTGGGAGTGTAGGATAACCCTTGATTGTCTTTACTCCCAGGCCCACACAAACCATGTTAGGGTCCCATCTATAAGTCAAATAAATCTGTTTAAAACAAAAATTTAAAAAAAAATCTTACGAAACAGCGACACAAAAATGTAAATATGAACGTACACTGAACGCGATTCCCTAACCTCTAGGCGTAAAATAACGCTAGACAGGCTGACATGCCATTAAAATCACTCAATCAAAAATCAAATTGTATAAATAAATAAGGGATGTATGTATTTCTGGGGTACAACATATTGTTATTTTTGGTTTGTGACACATTTCTGAAAGAATATATATATATATATATATATATATATATATATATATATATAGCATTAGCACATAGAATGCAAACAGCCTCATCCAGATTTTGAACTCGGTCCATCGAATCCATTTCCTATGACAATAACCATTACGTTTAGCGCCCACTTGTGTGTGTGTGTGCGAGAGAGAGAGAGAGAGAGAGAGAGAGAGAGAGAGAGAAGGAAGAATATTTGGAAGAATAAAACTGCCATGCTTCACTATAAGGATTGCTTCTTCAAAAATTGAATTTAAAAGTTTAATTAAGTTTAAAAGTTACAGATCCTCAATCAGGGCTCTCCTATGCTATAATCATCACACTACACTTCCGATTAGTATACAATGTTATATCTTGTTTGAACAAGTTTAAAATAAAATGAAGACAATGAACGCAGTATTATTTGTACAAAAGCTTAACTTGGTCATAAAACATCAATAGTACTTTTTTCTTCTCTTGTAAAAATTTGTACAATTTAAAGCAATTTGAAACCCTTAGTACCAATATATATATTGTTACATTATATATATATATATCATGAAAACGATAAAGGAATGAAACTAGCATTTGACATAATCACTTTACCAGCTAAATACTGTTGTTTCTGAATATAATGCTGCAACATAACTAATATTGTTCAAGATTGCTAATAAAATACTGTTTGATTTTAGTATACACCGTTTAAATTATGTTCTAACATATTTTAATAATAGTTCTAACATATTTTAATAATAGTTGTATAAAAAAATCACATTCCTAACGATTAGTGTTCTCTTTGTTAATTTTCTATCACTTCTTTCAGAATTTGAAAGTTATAAGCCCTCATGAACATAAAAAAGAAGTGATGCATTTATTTATTTTGCATGAATTCAATTTTGGTCAAAATGCCTCTCAAACAGCTGCCAATATCAATAGAGCATGGGATGAAGGATCCAGTTGTGATCGGACAGATCGGCGCTGGTTTCCGAAGTTCCGTAGCAAGATCAAAAGGGTAGAGAATGTTCATCCGGAATTGACAACAAATATTCGATAATATTTCTTGAACAAAACCCACGTCAAAGTCTCAGAGAAATGTCTCAGGCAATGGATGTCAGCATTTTAACAATATCGGATCATCTCAAGAAAATTAGCAAAGTGGATTCAGTGAAAGTTAAAGAGTTCGACGTTTTGAAGTGGGTTTCTGCGGAACTTGAATGACCTATTTTTTGATAAAATAAAGATTTGTGACAGAAAATGAATCCTTTATGACGATCGTAAACGATTAGCTCAATGGCTTAATTATGACGAAGCAGCTAAACACTTTCCAAAGCTGAAACTGCATAAACAGAAGATTTTTAGGAGGTGCCCGTGGTGTAATGGTTATCGTCGAAGGAAATGCACACGGCGACACGAGTTCAAATCCTGGACGAGACTGATTGCATTTCACATAGCACTAATACCCTTGGGAAAGGTATGAATCCAATTATTCTCCCTCCAGCTATGGGTAAATAGTAGGGCACACTAGGTTCTTCAGCCTTGGTGAGGCAACTAGTCTAGGAGATAGAAAATCTCTGAATTCAAACCTGTTAAAATCCGCTTAAAAAAATTGACCTTGTGTCATATCCTACTCGAGCGGAGGGGTTGGTAAATATGATAAACAGAAGATTATGTTGAGTGTCTGGTGATCTGCCATTAGCGTTGTCCACAACTACTTTCTGGAATCTAATCAGAGCATCAGTGCGAAAGTTTTCAGCCAGCAAATGGATGAAATGCATGTTCAGTAAAGTAAAACGCGAACGATACTGGTTAATGGACGAAGTCCAATTTTACTTTATGTCAATACTCGGCCATATGTTGCCAAGATGACACTGCAGAAGCTCACTGACTTGAGATATGAGACTGCTATATCCACCATATTCTTCTGATCTTTCACTCATCGACTACTATTTTTCCAAGCATCAGGACACTTTTTAAGCCAAAAATATTTTGTTCCAAAGGAGAAGTAGAAACTGTATTTAAAGATTTCATGCTATCAAAACCTTTAGTTTTATTGTACAAGCATGAATAACCTTGTCAATCGATCGCAGAAATGCGTAGATGTTCAAGCATCAAGTTTTGGCTTATTAAAACATTGTTTAAATTCATTAATTCAGGAATAAAAGTTTATTCTAAAATCAGAGATTATTTTCCGAACAACCTAATAGTACAGTTGGATCTCTAATGAAACAATGTATATATATATATATATATATACATGTGTGTGTGTATACTGGTTTCTTTGTTTATTGACATATCAACCTTCATGGATTATTTAATGCCAAAGCCACACTTATAGAAGGACAGTAGAGGTACTATTGAACCCATTGCTGGAAAATAAAGGGGTTCAAACCTTTCCCAAGGGTATTAGTCCAAAAGTGAATGAAATAGTGTGACTGGATTTCGATCTTGCTTACACTTGAATATGCCATAGTCCAGCACTATGCCACAGAAGACTACTATATATATATATATATATATATATATATATATATATATATATATATATATAGTAGTGACTGCCAATTCTCGGTCATCTCCTCAATTTGCTAAAAGTACCTTTGGGTGCATGTGTGAATCCCCAGGCCAAGTATAACCTTGCAGGCCTAATTATATGGGTAAAAATGAATTATCTGTCTTTTCCGTTGACATTGCCCTCATACACCCTCATATGACTCCTGAAACCTGTTGCAAACCCACACACTATGTTAAAAAACTGGCATCTGCAAGTTGCTGTTGAAGGACTTGTGTTTGGTAGTTTGCAGTCATGAGATTTCATATGACTAGCAAATACGGGTACAGATGTCATTCTGGGTATGATACTAAAGTGATGGTGAGGCTCCAGTTCTGGTGATCCTTGGAGTGTGGAGTAGAGGTCCAATGCCATTATTCCCAGATCTACTCAGATGATGATTCTAATTAAGAGTAGTCGCTATAAAGATCCTAAAAGATCTGGACTTAATGCAACAATATTGATTTAAAAAATATCGCAGCTGACAACAGCTTAATACATTATGACTGCGAGTAGGCCTTAAAAACTTCCGATGATAAACATCTCCCTTTGGAGACGAACCTCAGTTATTCCTGCCCAACCCCTTTTTAAATAAGGGTTTCTTACTACTCAGTCTGACTGTACCCAGTTTCATAAACAGCTGGACCCAATCACGCAACATTATGTAAAATCAACAGGGGAAAATTATCTTATTGGAAATCTGGGATGACCACTGAAGCATATCATGCACTCTCTTTTTCTCTCCAGCTGGTTTTCTTCTCACCCTGATTACAAGATCGCTGCCCGAGGGGCTTGTCAAAAAAAAAAAAAGTTTAAAAAGAAGGGCTATTACTCAATCGAGGTCAGAAAGCATTTTAAGTAATGTTGCCATAGAAATTATTTTTTCACGCGATTTGTGGAACACACACACGCACACACACACACACACATATATATATATATATATATATATATATATATATGTATATATACTCACAAATCCACGTTTTACGGCTAAGATTGTCAGGTGACCTGGTAATCCACACATCTAATATATTCAACAGAACTACAATACACTTGAATATGTTAGATGTGTTGATTACCAATTCTCCTGAAGATCGTTGACGTGAAACTCGAAGTCGAGAGTTCTTACCTTGATTTACATTTTTTTATAACATATTGTGATGTTGGTCTACATTTTTGTGCAATGAGCACGGCAACGATTTTCTGATTTAGCAATGAAATTTCTTATATATATATATATATATACATAGAGAGAGAGAGAGAGAGAGAGAATAGAAGGTTTTATAAAAGATGAAACCTTTTATGTTACAGTAATTACAAGTAGCAACATTATACCCAGAGAAAGCAGTATGTAACAGTTAAAATGAATGTATCACGTGCTAGCCTTAATTGAGTGTCCATTATTTTCTGCTGTGTCAGGAATAACGTTGTTGAGAACTATTTAGCTTATAAAAATCTTGCAAGCGTGTGAAAGGGATAAACGATTTGAAATCGAGATACCAAATTCAGTATGGACTCAACATAATTTAATTTTTATCTATATCATTATTATACATTAAGAGACATATAGACAAATCACTTCACCATAAGTTTAATGATCTTCTGGGAAGTAATAACTGCAAACACTCACACACATCATCATCATCATCATCATGATCAAGTCGTGCTGATAACACTGAGTTCCCTGACACTGTGTCACTATTCGTCTCTATTGTCTATAGTTCTAGGAAAATCTTCAAGAATCCATCCATTGTCCGCACCGAGCTGATGTATAAAAACAACAGCTGTGCGGCCATTTACCTCCCATCTCACAAATAATCCAAGTAAGACGAACTGATGAAGAAAGGGTGAACTCATAAGCAACGATTTCTTATAGACGCCTACATATGAGCACGCTAGTCTTGGTTGACCAGCATGGGTATATATATATATA
Organism: Sepioteuthis lessoniana; assembly: GCA_963585895.1. Lineage (NCBI taxonomy): Eukaryota > Metazoa > Mollusca > Cephalopoda > Myopsida > Loliginidae > Sepioteuthis > Sepioteuthis lessoniana. The sequence goes on along the minus strand of CAUZXS010005523.1, from coordinate 84,599 downwards.
TATATATATATATGAATAAAACTTCATGGTTAAAACCGTAACCCAAGAAAAATACACATCAAAGCAGCATTTCTATTAGAAAAAGGCACTTAAAATAGTCTAAATTAGAGAATTAAATTAATTTCCTCTCAACTACATAATAATTTTGTCGGGTCTTCTTTCGCATTTAACGTCGTTTCTTAATAATATAAATTCTAAATAAAACAGAGATGGCAATTTAGTCCTAATTAGAATCCTTTAATTCTTCGTAAATGAAAGCATCAATAACATAACAGATCACCGTTACAACGAGAACCCACCCACATCCCAGGAAAGTTTTCTGGCCGATCTCAACAATGCTGTAGTCTGGATGGTCTTGATTCTTCCTCTGATTTCTAACTCTTCCAGTTCCTTTTCCAAGACTTTGGGGACCCATCTAAGCGTGCCAGTTACAATTGGTACCAACGACAATTTCATGTTCCACCGCTTTTTTAGTTCTCTGGCAAGGTCTAGATACTTTTTTTTCGCTTCCTTTGATTTTCACTCAGTGGTCTGTAGGGATAGGAAAATGCACTAAACGGCAAGTTCTTTTTTTTTGTTGTTGTTGTTAACTATAAGTCTAGTGTTCTGGCTGGGATTAGGGGATCCGTTTGTATCTCAAAATCCCAGAGAATTTTATGCATCTCATTCTTTAGGACAGATTTCGTTTTGTTTATATACCCTTTAGTAGAATGGTCAACTTTTAATTTTTTGCACAATTCCCAGTGGATCACCTTCTCTACCCACTTGTACCTAGTCTTATATTCCTTTTACGCAGTTTTCTATATTTGCTTATTACGTTATTAATCGTTACGGCTTTGTCACCACATAACATACACTTGCAATTCTGTAATGTATTATTGATTTTCTCTAGAATATAATTGGTCCTTATGGTATTATTTTGTGTTGCTATTAGAAGAAATTAAGCTGAACCATGTCCACGTCTTCTTGTGTGAGATTTCTCTAGTTTGTCGCTTGAAATATCCATATAGTTGTTTTTCTTCCCATTTCTGTTTCCTAGTTTTTGTTGTTTTTGTTTGTTTTTATGTAGTCAATGCTGTATCTGGCCGTTGTATATAGTCTTTCTTGGCTATTTTTAATGCAGTCCTCGAGTCCTCGTATTGAAGAAACCACGCAATGTTGAGTCACCTTCTTCCTCCTTCTTTTCTTTTCTTCTGAGTTCCTCCCTCATCCATTTTAAGAATGGTCCCCAAGTATCGTTCAAGGAGGACTTCTCTGGTGCTTATTCTTTGCATGAGATTTCTGCTGCAGAGCTTGGTTTCGAGAAGCTTTCTGGTTCGTCTGAGATAAGCTTTTCTTATTTTTTCTTTCATCTCCTCTTGTTTGATAGTGTATGTTTCAAGTATTCCCAAGTACTAGTAATTTTCCTTTTCTCTGAGGAATCTGATTCTTTCTTGATTTGGCAGTTCGATTCTTTCCGTTATTTGTCTTTTTCTACTTTTCATTATGAGCATAGCACAATTTTCTATACCAAATTCCATTCCTCTATCCTGGCTGCATATTCTTATTGTTTGTATCAGAGTCTCCAATTCTTTTTTCGTTTTTTGAAAACAGCTTGATGTCGTCCATGTACATAAGATGATTAATCTTTTCTTGTGATTTTGTAAATTGTAGACCCCAGTGCATTTAATAAGTATATTATTGAGTGGCATCATTGCTATTTGTAATAGTAATGGCGAAAGTGCATCTCTCTAGAAGATGCCACTTTGGATTTTCACCTCTGCTAAAGTTTTTCCTCCTGTTGTTAATTCCACTTTCTAGTTTTTTAAGGCTTCCATGATGAAGTTAATGAGTTTGTCGGATATTTTGTGCATTTTCATATAATCTATTATTCATGTTTTCGAGACCATATCACAGACCTTTTTGTCGTCAATCCTCATCATGATTACAATTTTCCACCTCGCTTTGCTCTCCTTGAGGATGTGCTGATCAGTGTACTGTAAGTCACTTGTTACCGTTATTCTCCTAGGACATCCTTTCTGTTCTTCAAGAAACAGTGCACAGCATATAAGCGAGCAATAGATCTCCTCCCTAATCTGCGCTGTTAGGATTTTCCACGTTATAAGAAGACACGTTATCGGTCTATAGTTGCTGGGGATCGTTTCTTTTTGGAGTAGATTTCCCCATAGTCATCCATTCGAGTATACTTATATCTTCTAGGCATCTACTCAGTTGAAAAGCCAGTCTATCATGGATGGAAGTAATTTTTAAAACCAGAATCCATGTATGTCATCATAGCCGGGCATTTTCCAATTTACTACTTTCTGAGAGATTCCAAGTGTATGTCTGCCTCAGGTCCATCTTCGAGCCCTGGTAATTCTTTTTTCGTGTTATTTATCTATTCAGCTTTTCTGTTATGTTCTTTCTGATCCCATATCTTAATACAAAATTGTTTTGTTTCTTTTGCATCCGGTTGTTGGTTTGTCTTCGTATATTTTGCACCTATTTGTAGGTAGAGTTTTCATTCCTTTTTTTCTTTTTTTAGGAAAGTCCTGTTTTGCTTGTATTTTTCTTTCATTTCCCCTCTATGATCCGATGGCACAACAAAATTCTTTTGATGACAAATTCTTTTTTTCTTGTTATTTGAAACTAGGTCTGTCTTTTGGGTGAACCGTTTGTATCTCAAAATCCCAAAGAATATTATAAGTTCTTCTTCTTCTTATTATTATTATTATTCCTTGCGAGTTTTTCACACCAGCGTTAGCTGATGGTTGTTAAGTGGAGTCTGAATGATAGAAAATCTCCTCAAGTCTCCAGCATTCTTCTCAGAGTTCTAACCGTAACAGTAATACAGTAATTTGGGTGGTCTCTGCTTGTCCTCCGATTTTTAACTCTTGCTGCCTCCTTATCAAGCTTTTGAAGATCGATCCGAGTGCACCAATTACAATTAGTATCACCGTCACTCTCATGTTCCATAGCTTTTTTAGTTCCCTTACAAGATGTAATCACTTGTCACTCTTTTCGTTTTCTGTGAGTTTCACGCTGTGGTCCACCGAGAGGGCAAAGTCTACTATTAGGCTGGTTCTCTTTTTTTTGTTAACTTTCACAAGATCTGGTATTCTGGCTGTGATTAGGTGATCTGTTTTTATCTCAAAATCCGAGATAATTTTGCGCGTCTCAGGACGGATTCTGGTTCGTGCGTATACCATTTAGTAGTATGGTCAAATTTCAATTTCTTGCTAAATTCCCAGTGGATCATCTTCCCCACCCAGTCGTGTTTGGTCTTAAATTTTTTGCGCTATGATTATTATTTTACTCTTTTGGGAGTTTTTCACTGGAGTTTGAGTGACAGCAAGTCTCCTCAAGTCTCCAGGACTTTTCTCAGTATTCTGGCTGATCTAAGTAATGCTGTAATTCATTTGTTGATTATCATTAGGTTTGGTCTTCTCGCCGAGATTAGGTGATCCGTTTGTATCTCAAAATTCCGGAGTCGTTTCTGCGTCTCATACTCCGGGATGGATTCTGGGTTGTGCATATACCATTTGTTCGTATGATCAAATTTAAACTTCTTGCACAATTCCCTGTGGACCAACTTCTTTGCCCAGTCGCGTCAAGTCTTATAATCTTTTTGCGCTAATTTGCTACATTTGCTGATTATATGATTGCTCGTTTCATCTCTATCACCACATAACCTACACTTGCTATTTTGTTGCCTTTTCAGTCGAGGGCTTAGTCTCAATAGATCGCAGTATGGGAGCTGTTCTACTAAGTTATTATTATTATTATTATTATTATTATTATATGGGAGTTTTCACACCAATTTTAATTTATTTTACTGAAATCTGAGTGACAGAAAGTCTCTTCAAGTCTCTAGGACGCTTCTATGTATTCTAACTGATCTTAACAGTGCATGTCAATTTAATTATCCGGACTGCCTTCCTTTTCTCATACAGCCGGATTTTATTCGAAACCTTACCCAACATTTTCATTATCTGACACTCATAGCGAGCAAGTCTCGAGATACTAAAACAATAGAATTTTATAATAATTAAAACGTAACATCATATTCTTGAAAAATTATATGATTAATGGAACAATAGAAATAGAAATAGAAAATGATACAAGATGTGATAGAAATGCCTCCAACATATTAAATTGTCACTTGTTTGATACAAGTGAACTTAGGCAAGTGACGATGGTAGCTCCATCTATTGAATGTCTTATTTATTTTCAGATACGATCATAACTTGGACTTGCGTACTCTCTGCGTTTGCTGAAAAGGCTCGTAAATCATTTTGTGTTAATTTCATGTTACGTTGGAATGATGCTGTTCTGGGTACATAACAGTATCTATTTCTATCCAGAACGGTATCATTCTGACATAACATGAAATGAGTAAGAAAATCCATCTGTGTAGCTATTACAGATTCACGAGTCTTAAAAAACGTTTCAACAGCAAACGTATGTTGTCCAAGTCACGATGGTAGCTGACCGTATCTGAAAAAAGTAATAAGCTTTTAGCTAGATGCAGCTACCACTACCACTTGCCTAAGTTCACTTGCACCACATAGGTGACAATTTAAAATGTAGGAGGTATTTCTGTCACACCGCGTAGTAATATATAAATGCATGTGAATATTGTATTTACTTTATTTTCTTTGAAAATAATTTCTAAGAAATACTAAATACTCAAATGAATATTGGGATGTGTCATAAATAATTTCTGTTTTAGTAATATATAATTTATTCATGAATAATTTAACAATTAATCAATTTCAATAAATAGTATATTCGCCATTATTTTGGATCACCTCTTGCCATTTATCAGGTAGCTTGTTGATTCCTCTCAAGTAAAATTCAGCTGATTTCGAGCTCAAGAAGTTTTTAACAAACGCTTTCGTCTGATCTTCTTGAGAAAAGAAGCCTTGGCTTGGCACTATCATAAGGAAGCACAATGTTTCTCCTATTGATAAGTATAGGGCGTTTGCTGAGTAGATTTTCGTGCATAAGTTGAAACTGTTGAGAGTATAAATCTGTATTGAGTGTCTGATTGTGGTTTAAAAACTCAGATCCTACCATAAGCACAACATAACTTTTCTTCCATGAAGCTACGCATTTGCAATAAGGCTGCAGAGATTCATTCTTGTCAATCCACTGCTTTTTGCGTGGAACATTGTCATAAAAAAAACTTTTTTCGTCATTTTAAATGATATTTTTGAAAAACGGGTCATATCTTTGTTTTGTAAGTAGACTTGTTGCAATGGATAGGCGATCTTCCTTATTCTTCTCACTACAAGTATGAGGAACCCAAACGTCCAGTCTGTCCACTTTTTCAAATGGTGGCAGATTGTGGATCGGGATATATTGAGAGGAAGTGTTTATTCTCGAGTACTTATGGATTTCACCAATTCTCTTTAGCCATTTTCATCGAGGTCGGATGAGCGTGGTGATTTGGTTTCATCTCCCAAAGACGTATCGCCAGAACGAAACTTTGAAAACCAGTTTCGGACTTGGCAGTCAGCAGTGACACACCTACCCATAAACACTACATTTGTTTTAGCGGTTTCTGTGCTGTTTTTGTTATTCTTAAACTCCTACGCCATTACATGCTAAATATGCATTTTCAGTTCCACCATTTTAGGGACGTAAGATCATTGGGGTGTAATTGTTAAAGTGCTGAGCAGCGGCCTTGAAATAAGCGAGTTCAATCTTCATTTTCAGACTAATAACCTTTGGAAAGGCATGAACCTCCTAATCCCACCACACCGCTATGGGGTAAAATAGTATGGCTGCAGTTCTACAAAGACGGCTTTGGATTAAATAACCCACGAAGGTTGATATGTCATTAAAGCGAAACCGAATAGATTAAATTATGATGCGCACTCTTTCCCTACTGAAATAAGAATGATCGATGAAGGCACTTGTTAATTAGGTAATTTCCGGTTCCGTTTAAAACATTGGAAGTTTGAAATGCATGGTAATAACCTGTTTTTAAAAAACGGAAATTATTTCTGGTTCAACCCAATACATACAGTAGCGCCCATAAATAAATACACCCTAACCATTTTCTTCAAAACTATCAGGATTATTCCTATTTCTAATGGATTATTAAATAAACAAAACGGTTACTATTATGCCTTATTTATTGCCAAACTCTACACTATTGAAACTCTGTATATAAAATTAATTTTAGGGTCTAGAAAGTTTTTTTTAAAGTTTTTTTTAAAGGAGTTGATATGCTATAAAAAAGCGACAAAAAAGGTATTGGTCACGAAGCATGTCCATTTGTTGAACGAACATTATTTTCTGCAACACAATTGTCTTCAACTGATATTTATATATATGTAGTGAAAACATCTGGCTTATGAGTTGTTTTTTTTAAATTTGGGCGCTACATATTAAGTTTGGGTGGAGCGTGTTTTAAATCAGCCGTGACTGCCCAGGCCGTTTATTTGTTTAATAATATGTTTATGTGTCATCCCAAATCTGTCAAGCCTATTTCAACACAGGAACATTGAATTTCGTGTTGAGTCCATTTGATGCCAATGTTGCAAGCGTTTTAACCGTTCATCTTCATGTGTTTCAATTGAAAATTTAGTTCTACAAGTATTAGTGTGCTATAATCCACAGATTTGTGTCTATAGCACACACACACAGGAGGTGCCCGTGGTGTAATGGTTATCGTCGTAGGAAATGGACACGACGACACGAGTTCAAATCCTGGACGAGACTGATTGCATTTCACATAGCACTAATACCCTTGGGAAAGATATGAATCCAATTATTCTCCCTCCAGCTATGGGTAAATAGTAGGGCAGACTGGATTCTTCAGCCTTGGCGAAGCAACTAGAAGGAAAAACTCTGAATTCAAACCTGTTAAACTCCGCTTAAAAATTGACCGTGTGTCATATCCTGCCCGAGCGGAGGGGTTGGTAAATATGATAGCACACACACAAACACACGCACACTTATATATATATACACAGTCTAATGACAAAACCTTGGTGAAGGCAACCCTTCTTAGAGAAGTTAACTTCAAAATCAAAGCTGAAGAAAGAAGCTCCAGCATCAAATTTCTGCTGTCTTGTAGGTTTTCTTTGACGTGTAAAGTCTAAGAGAAGATATTCAGAAATAAAATCTGTAGCTTGCATAGTCACCAGTTATCTTGTTATGTTTGTCACTGGGCTGTAACTATGTAGACCGAGAGAGTAGCATAAGTGTCACTATAATCCAATAATGTATACATGTCCCACTACCACATTATCCTACGTATATTTTTTGTAAGTTGAAATAGTTATTGATTAGGATGTTTGAGTTTTAATTGACTTGATAAAGATGGCTATCTTCGGTCACGATGTGGCAGTCACCATATCTATCTATCTATCTATCTATCTATCTATCTATCTATCTATCTGTTTATGTTCAACACTTCCTAAATATTAAACTAAAGGTAAAATTAAACAAAGACGACACTTGATCGTCTGCTTTGACTTCTATCCATTCATTTATCAGCTGAAAGCAATTTAAGACATTCATGATAGGTGATGTAACGGGTATCGTCTTAGGAACTGGATGCGGCGATCAGAGTTCAAATCTTGGACGAAGATGTTTGCTTTTCACTGTCGTTCTAATGCCCTTGGGAAAGGCATAGTAGAATAGACTAGGCTCTTTGGCCCTGGTATGACAACCAGTCTAGGAGAAGAAAAATTCTTAATTTCAACCAGCTGTACTCCGTTACAAAATTGACATTATGTCGCATTCTGTTCGTGGAGGGGTTCAGTAAATAAATACAAGAGGTGTGTCGTTTTATGAGTCATGATTACGTCAACTCGTGTTACCATAACAACGGACGTTCTCATTACGCAGTTAGACAATCTCAGTAATAAAACAATATCTGCTGACGTAGAATAATGTTAGTCCTCGCTATATATATACATATATACATATATATATATATATATATATATATATATATATATATATATATATATATATAAAATATTGATGAGTTAAATTGCTCGTGTATATAACCGGCCTTGTCGTGGCGCTTAGAATACACCAACTGTATCCCCAGCAGAGAGTTAAGACTCCGCTCCCCCAAAACAGGCAACTGTATCTGATGACAAAGTTTCAGTTCTGTAAATCTAGGAAGTGTAGTGTACTCCTTCATTGCTATTACTCCCATGTCCACTCTGATCCTAAGTGGTAAGACCTGTTGAAGTCATATTTATGAATCAAATAGATTTGTTTAAAAATTATTCGTATTCGAGAGGAGTACTTGATGCCATATAACTATAAACTATTGTATTAAGAATAGTTACTCGAAACTAAGACCCTCACCACAATGAGTGTCCTGATATGACATTAAACCACCTGATAGTGAGTTTCCAGCTTTGGAGATTTGGGGAATGTGGATTACCACTTCATTGCTGTTACTCCTAGTTCCACTCTGACCTGGAGTGGTTGCACCTGGTAGGGCCCTATTTATGGGTCAAATAGAACAAACAATGTATGCAAATAAATGACTGATGTTAAATTGTGACTTATACAACAATACCTAAAACCATTTAACTGTGTGCAAGAAAGAGCTCAGACTTGTTTAAGAATGTTATCAACTAAATGCTTTTACAAATTACATATAACTAATATATATATATATATATAAAAAGGATTTGACATTAAATAACCGACAATGGTTGATATGCCGTAAAAGCAAAGCAAAACAAACCAAATCGAGACTATAATTGTTTACTAAAGCTCATTATTATTAGTTATTTGAAACTATATAACGGTATGCAAACAAATGTATTTTATCAAATAGAAATAATTTCTTGAAACCATATAATTATTAGCATTAGATAAGAATACTTGAAACCATACAAATGTGTGCAAATTATTTGTATAATTTAAAAGTACTTGATATCAAATAATTATGCAAAAAAAAAACTCTTAAGAAACAAATAAACAAAAAATGTAAATATAAATATACAATCAATGCAATTCTTGAACCTCTAGGCATAAAATAACCCTAAATGGATTGACATGCTGTTAAAATCAATCATCATGTAAAAAGTGTTATATAAGCTATATATAATTATATAAAACATAAAATAAACTATGATAATGATTACATTTCACTTGTGAAATGGTATCGACCATCAATAATTACACCTCTGCCAAATTTAGAAAAAATAACTTAATTTTCTTCAAAACCAAATATACCATGATTTTTATCAGTTCTAATGAAACATACAATCAAGCCGAACAATGCTGAATAAATAAGAACGAATTCATAAGCGATGTTCTTTTGTGATCTCCTACACGTAGAAACACCAATGTTGGCCGACCAGCAAAAACTTACATTCTATGTGGATACTGTGTGCCGTTTAGAGGATATACCAAGAGTGATAAGAGAGAGAGGGAGGGGTGTGAAATCTGTATTTATGACACGCCTTGATGATGACGATGATTAATTAATAGCCTTAAAAGTCTTATATTATTCAGATATACAGCTAGCTCATAAATAAAGCATTAAAATTAATCCTTGTTGAGTGTCTCTAATTAAACTGTGGAATTTCCACGGTTTTAGTATGTAGTTAATATTTAAAGAGATGACCAACTGATGCGAAAGAGACAGCTGAAGAATCAAACTAGACAAGCTCGCAACGGCCTTATCTTTCTAATGAGCCGCACAAATCATAAACTAAAGGACTATAAAGAATAATAAATGTTAAATATTGCTGGGAAATGGCCCTTTATAAAAAATTATGGAAATGAGCAGAAAATCTCTGTCTTGCAAATACCAGCCATTTTTTTTTCATATTTACAATGATTTTCAACTGTTCGTTTGTAGACGATATTCGTTTCGTGATCAAAGAGGTTGATTATTTTACTACTTGCGAGTTTTTCACACAAGATTTATAGATACTAGGGTGAGTCAAAAGTTTTGCAATATTTTGGTGCGTCCCAGTTGAAAACTATTTTAAAATATATCCCAAAAAACTTACATTGGGATTATATGGAGCCAGAGATAAGACGGTTAATCACATAAGTGAATGCAGCAAATCGGCACAAAAGCAATACAAGACTATCCATGACTGGGTGGGAAAGGTGATCCACTGGGAATTGTGCAAGAGAAAAAAAAATTGACCATAATAACAAATAGTATATGCATAAACTAGAATCTGTCCTAGAAAAGGAGACCCATAAAATTCTCTGAGACTTTGAGATAAAAACGAATCACCCAATCCCGGCCAGAAGAGCAAACTCATTGGTAATTAACCAGAAAAAAAGAACTTGTTATCTAGTGGATTTCGCTGTTCCAGCGGACCACAGAATAAAAATAAAAGAAAGTGAAAAGAGAGACAAATGTTTTGATCTTGCTAGAGGGCTGAAAAGTTGTAATACATGAAAATGATGGCGACAACAATCGTAGTTGGCGCGCTTGAAATTCTTCTCAAAGGTTTGGAAATCAGAGGAAGAATCGAGATCATATAGCATTGCTGAGATCGGCTAGAATACCCAGAAGAGTCTTAGAGACCTGAAGAGACTTGTCGCTCAGACTCCGGTGAAAAATCATGTTAGAGCTACTGTGAAAAGAAGAAACTCTCTTCATTCTAAAAAAAAAAGTTTAAAAAATGTTAAAACTAGAAAACACTCGTCCACTCTGCAGCACTGAAAAAATGTAATTCTCAAAATTCTTAAAACGTAAACTTTCACATCGCCTTTTTCAATAAAGAATAATTTTTAATTCCATTTGTGTATCAAATCTGCATCACACCTCGTAGGTGACACGAATACACGAATATATATCATATAAAAGGAAAACCTTTAAAAATCAATGATGCTATATATATATATATATATATATATATAGTTGTGGTATTTGATATCTTTTAAAATTTCAGATACATAAAGTTTGCCGCGAGTCATAAGGAAGATTGGATCTCTAGAGTTATAAATTTATTGACTGATAAAATGAATTTGGAAATTGTGAAAAAGTTTAATAGTCCACAGAAACAAAAAGAAATTGAAAAAATTGACAAGATAAGACTAAGAAGAAAAATCGACACAAATCGAAAATAATCCCAAATCACATAGACAAATTCTGACTCTTCCACTTTTCCATGCAGTTGGTGAAGCTTAGAGTACGCTGATTATATTCCATGCAGAAGGGTAAGAACCCCACCCCACCTAAAATGAAGTGTTCTGGGTATGACTCTAAACTGCATCTGATAACGAGGCTCCAGTTTTAGAGATCGAGGGAGTGTGGAGTACATCTTCATTGCCATTACTCCCAGGTCCACTCTGATCCTAAGAGGTAGTACCTGTTAAGTTACTATCTATGGGTAAGATACGTTTAAAAAAACTATTTATATTCGATAGGATAGTATGCAAAAAAAAAACCTCTTAAGAAACAACTACACAAAAATATAAAAATGAAAGTACAATAAACGCGATTTCCTAACCTCTAAGCATAAAATAACCCTAGGCGCGTTGATATGCCGTTAAAATCAATTAATCGAAATATTCTCCCTTCTTCCCACTTATACACTTGTATTTCTGGTCAGATGTTATAAGAAAGAGTCCTAATGTTGTAACGACTTAAGTACTGCACTGCGACACCGTTGTAAGCGAGTTCGAACTCCAGTGATGCTAATACGTTCACTTTCGGACTAACACCCTTGGAAAAAAAATGAACCTCTTATGCCTCCCTCCCTCCCTAGCTACAAAGATGGATTTGGTATTAAATAACCTATAAAGATTGACATGTCATTAAATAAAGAAACCAAGATGTTATTCGACCGAACGATCACAGGCTGGGCCAAAAAAAAAAAAAAAAAAAGAAAAAAAAAGAGAAAGAGAATGAAAAAGAAAAGTTCAAAAACGATCTCCATATGGTCCTAAAAATGTAGTATCCTTCCATCAGAACTAGAAGTTCTGTAGGAAGGATACGCGCAGCCAACCATAGAATATGACAGAAAAAAGAAACTATTTTTAAAAATGTTACAAAATGAGATTTATAAAAAATATAGCATCCTTCCTTCAGAACTGGAGATGCATGCAGCTGAGTGTAGAATATGAATCTCTATATTACTATACCCACTTTAAACCAGAGTGTCAGTACCTGTTATGGTCCAATCTATGGGTCAAATAGAACTGTTTAAAAATTATTAGTATTGAATACGAATAAATAAAACCATATAACCGTGTGCAAATTAGTTGTATTAAGAATAATTACTCGGTGCAGTAATTGTTTACTAAAAATTACTTGAAATGATGTAGTATGCAAATTATTGGAATACTTAAAATCATATTTGTGTAAATCATTAGAGAGAAAATATAAAGTGTGATCGAATGAAAAGTATTTTAGTTACTTGAAACTTAGTTCGTTAGCATTAAATGGTGCCAATTATTGAGTCTATTCTCAATAATTTGCACTATCTAATAATAATTGCACAAAGTACAATTTAAAAAAATGTAATAAACATTGAAAATATGAAGTTATGACAAACAAATTATAAATGAACCATATTTCAGCATTATATAACACATAAGGAGTTGAAATAGCGTTAACCCAATGAACGAAACTAAGCTACCTTAAAATTAGACACCATCAAGATAAATGAAAAAGTCGGGCGAAGAAGTACTTGAAAACTGATTTCTCGGCAGTAACTTTTAGTTATGAATGTCCAGCAACAGTGGATGGAACTGATGATTTGATACAATGTTGGGTTCTTTATAGAAAGAGTCAACCAACCCGACTTAAGAACAACAGGGCGATGTCGAATAATATTTTGGATTAGTGTTGTAAGCAGTAAAAAGTGATGACAAAATTTAAAAGATGATGCCAAGATAAATACAGAGAAATATTGTGGTTTTTAGACGAGAAATCCTTTGAGTGGTACAGGTAAAATTCAAGAAATTTTACGCTAGACCAAGTCTTCTCAAAATTTTTATTTGATGTGCTCCTTGAAATCAAATTTGATTTCCATTCACTCCCAAGTTGATTAATTGAATATTGCCGACATTTTTTCTTAGTTTTACTGGATGCCATAATAAGAGAGATGATTTTTAAAGATATTTTCAGTTTCAAGATAAAAATTTTGGCAAAATACAGAAAATTAATGTAATGTGAATATTGAATCATATAATAGCAATCACATCAACAAAATATCAGGCAATAGTAAAACTCACATAACAAGTGAAAATCCGAATCTTTTCGATTAGAGCGGGATTTTTCATTGATAAGAATTTAATTCAATTTGGAGAGTGGAGTACTCCCTCATTGTCATTCCTCCCATAACAACTCTAACCTGGAGTAGTAGTCTCTTTTAGGGTCCCATCTGTGGGTCAAATAGATCTAAAAATTACTGGTATTCGATAGGAGAGTGTGCAAAAAAAAAAACCTCTTAAGAAGCAATTACACAAGAAATTTTAATATAAACGTACAATGAACGCATTTCTTTAAATTCTAGACATGAAATAACCTTAGATGGGTTAATATGCCGTTAAAATCAATCAATCGATCAGTACTGAATCCGTATTTTTAATAAGGATAGATAAACTGAGTCATCCTTTATGCTTACCGTATTCCCAAATGGTCATTTATCTAAGTACTGATCAAAATCAACGTTGCTTAACTTCTGTGATCAGATAAGAAAAGGCGTATTCGACGTGATATGGCCATAATCGGTTGGTAAGAATATAAGAAATAAGAGATTTAAAAAATAACGGTGTGTAAAAAAACTTAAAACTTTCAGATTGATTGATTTTAACGGTATGCAAACCCGTTGAGGGTTACTTATGCCTAAAGGTTAAGGAATTGCATTCATTGTACGTTTATATTTACATTTGTTTGTACGACTATTTCTTAAGGTTTTTTTTTTTTTTGCACAGTTAAACCGGTTCATTGGCTAGAGAGTAGAGAGTTCGCCAATGGTCCAGGAGACCTTGGTTCAATCCCAGGTCGCGTCATACCAGATACCTTAAAAATGGTACTTGATACCTCCTTGCTTAACACTCAGCAATATGAGGTACGTATCAAGGGTAAAGTGGAGCAATCCGGGGGAAGGAGTAGTGCCCTCCTCTACACCTCGGTGTAGTAGCTATTGGAAAAGGAGCCTTCTGGTCGCCCTCAACTACGGTAACGGTAACTATTTCTATCAAATACAAATAATTGGCATATAGTTGTATGGTTTCAAGTATTCTTATCTAATTCTAATAATTATATAGTTTCGAGTAATTATTTCTATTAAACAATAATAATAATTTGTTTTTACACAGTTATACGGTTTCAAGTAACTAATAATAATCTTTAGTAAACAATTATAGTTTCAAATAACTATTCTTAAAACTAATAATTACATTTATGACATCAAGAATTCCAATCAAATCCGAATAATTCTAAACAAATCTTTTTTTATTTATAGATGGGACCGTAATAGGTACTACAACGCTGGAACAGAGTGGTCCTGGGAATAATGGCAATGAAGGGGTACTCCACAGTTCCCAGATAACTATAACTGGAGCCTCACAATCATATGCTGTTTAGTGTTATATCCACGGGTCTTAATTCTCTGAACGGGATACAGTCAGTGTGTTCTAAGCCCCACCTACAGGGCTTTACATATCTACAGAGAAAATGGCCGCCATCAGGTGACCTTGCTGGTAGGAAAGATCCCATGCATTGCATTCCGGATGTCTCGTATGGTATAATGGTCAGTGAGATAGGCAAGTAGACACTTTCTAAGGGATCAGATTCTCTGGGTGCTTCGTACTTCAGGCCTTGTGCTTCAAGTAAATTGACTGCACCCTACAGACTTCTCAAAGGGTATTGTGCCACAACCATACCCTGTCTGTGTGGTGCTGTGATTACACAAGCAAGTAGGTTTTTTATAGAGTGGAGTTGCTAGCTCCACATCCCTTCGTTTTGAATTCAGTATTTTTCTCCTCCTTTTCCAACCGTTTAGTACTACAGTATGGCTGCACCACTTGGACTCTAACGAAACGTTTTTTTTTTCCTTCTCCCCTTCTGGTTGAAAACTAGGACATCTAAAACTTAGAAGACCAGCAATTGGATTCCAACCAGGCAGACACTATGATCTACTCCACAAATTCACTGAATGATTATTTGGGAATGCTTGGAACCAATCAACAGCACACCTGCTTTGTTTAGGTAGTCATTATATCTTGACATTTCGGGTTCTACCAAAACATAGTTCGTGACCAAAATCTTTGATTATTTATTAACAGGTGGGCTAAAGTGTGGTGAAAAGAAGATTCTTGACTGTTCCGTATAAAATCCAACGTTAAAGTAGTTCAACTAACCGACAGTGTTGACGCCAATGCTAACGCGAGAGCGAGAACATGAACGAGAATTTATTACATGCTCAAACAAGACACGAGAAGTCTAACCAAAAAGCAGCCTAAATAATGTGTACGGCCAAAAAGTGGGTATTAAGGATTGCCCGGTTCACGTTATTTATTTTACTTTAAACATGGCTGGAGTCCCAAGGAGCCAAATATGGACAGGAGTGTAGGTGGCAGAGAAGAGGGAGATGGGTGGGGCGATTTTTTACCAAGAAAGGAAAAGAAAAAAAACTGTACGAGAATGTGACGGTAACACAATAAACAATTTTACTCAATAGTGTCTCGGTGCTGATTGATTAATCTCACTGCGAAGTCTCTGATTATGGTTGTGCCGTAAGGTCCCCTCCGACTAGTTGCTAATTTAAGTCAAAACCGGCTCTTGTTAGAGTCAAAATATCAATATATTTCCTGGGCAGACCTCGTAAGTTCTGTTGGCGAGGCTCAGAATATACCGACTGTATCTCTTGCAAAAGGGTAAGCTTCCTCTCCAAAAGGGATGTCCTGTATATGATACAAAACTGCATCTGATGATGGGGGACCAGTTCTGAAGATCGAGGAAGTGTGTATTACTTCTTCATTGCCATTACCTTCTGGTTGACTCTGTCCCGGAGAGGTAGTACCTGTTAGGGTCCCATATATAGGTCAAATAGATCTTTTTGAAAATTATTCGTATTCGATAGGACCGTGTGCAACCCATAAAAATGTCATAAGAAACAACAATAAAAAAATGTAATAAACGTACAATGAACGCATTTCTTTAGCCTCTAGACATAGAATAACCCCAGACAGGTTGGCATGCCGTTAAAATCAATCAATCAGCATTCTTCAATAAAATTATAGATATGAGCCCAGCTCATTTTTTTGCCTACTAGACCAAGGTTTGAGCTTTCACACGAATTAGAAATTAACGTGGAAACTTGCACGTACTAATCAAATCTTTGTCATAGTAACGTAATCAGAGACAAAACCACGACGAGCATTTATGATATACATATAAAAAAGAACCATTAAACCAATTGTTATTGTTATTGAAATCCCATGTCCTTGTCTTCTCTTTCACCAGCCACGTATTCATCACTTAAGTTAAGCAATTCAACAACTTCATTACTCGATCAACCGAGAAATAAAGAAAATGAATACAGTTTCCGGCAAAGCAAAGAAAGACGATACACCTATAAAATGTTGCTGGATAATTTAGTTCTCCCGCTCCGAAGACTGTGTCATTTGGTGCTGCTATTTTGCTATAATTAACGGACCAAATGCGGGTAACGTGTTGATTACCAACTAAGGGAGAAAAAAACCGAATCGGTAAATCAAGTATTTTATTCTCGGGTGCATTTGTCTCTTCACCCAACCTTTCATTATCTACTTTTCAGAGGACAGGTACGGTGTCATTTCTGTTCTTGTAGACAATTTCTGCAACTATTTTAGCCCAAAACAATAACATGTCACACCCTTCAACGAAAAATAAGGTCTCTGCCACAAACGTGAATTTGACTACTTTTTGATCTTAATTTATTTTCAGGCCAGCGAACAGGCTGTCATTTTTTTATCAGTAAAAAAAGGAATTTGTCCTCCTTGGCTACTACACGCATTCGGAAAATTAGCATAACTTGCATTAGTATATGTTACAATATTTAAACCTTTGAGATTTTGAAAAAAAAAGAATCGGTGAGTCAAGTGTTATATTCTTGGGTGTATCGAGAAAAAAAAAGGAAGGAAAAAATTGGTTGTTGCTTAATCCCAATGACAGGAAGAGAAACGACAGACATATTAGTTACAAAACACCACTAACGTTCATTTTTCCTCGATGTTACATTTTTTTCATTGGACAGATCTAAAAAAAAAAAAGATATAGAGTGGCTTTACCTCGTTGAGAGAGGAAAAAGAAGAAACCCTTTTTGTTATAAAACGTTGCTTCACCGCCCTAAATGGGGGACGTTTTCACTAAAGCCAAAAACTACTCGACTTTACTAAATATAGGTTTCAAGTCACTAGAATTTGTATCTCACGAATTCAACTTTTAGCTAAAGAACGAACAACCACGCGGTTTCCTGTCATTTATCAGTTATACCTCTCCAAATGTCCGGCACACACACCATCCAGAGTGCCGAAGTTTGTGGGGGCTACTACAGGTTCGATTTTCGTCTAAGAATCCATACCTTTCCTAAAGGTATGGATTCACTCCTTCATGTGAAGGGGTGAAGGTCATAATGGTTATCGACAAGGGAAATGAAATTGGTGAACTTATTTTGAATATCGGCTGAGACTGTAATAAGAGCCTTTCGAAAGGCATGAAACTACTTATTTCTGTGATGTGGCATAAAAGTAATCAGCAAGGAAAACAGAATGAACGAAACGAGTTCGAATTTCGACTAAGGTTATTAATGGCCATATAGCACTACTTTTCGAAAAGGCATAAATCCATTTCTCCCAGCTCCCTGATACATCACTAGATAACTTGAAAAATGTTTTGTCCCTGGCTTGACACAAAAGTTGAGAGAAAATATTGGGTGAGTGAGAAATTGGTTAAAATTCGCTCCAATAACTAACTTAACCGTTGAAGCCATAGCAGTTAAAAGTTATTATCTCAATAGCTAACTTTGACAAAAACTGATGAGAAAAAATAAGGTTAATAAGATATTTTAATAGGAAAATTCGGGCAAAAAAGAAAACTGCCTCTTTCTCCTTAATCAGAGACCCCCCCACACATATATTTAGTTTGCTTTATTCCTGAATAGTCTTCACTATCGGTGATTGAGAATATATGTCAAAGTTAAGATAACGTATACACAGAGGCAAATGCATAATTGTTCGTTTCTCACCAATGCGATCATCGGGATATATATATATATAATGTTTTAAGAAAGAAAGAAAGAAAGAAAGAACCATGAAATTGTGGAAAGAAATAGCTACATTCATAAATAGAGGAACAGAAACTGAGATATATAGCTGATGAGAGAGAGAGAGAGAGAGAGAGAGAGAGAGAGAGAGAGAGAGAGAGAAAAGGGGGAGTATATGTGACACAAGGTCAATTTTTAAACGGAGTTTAACAGGTCTGAATTCAGTTTTCATTCTAGACAGGTTGCCATACCAAGGTTAAAGAGCCAAGTCTGTGCCCGTGGTGTAATGGTTATCGTCGTAAGAAATGGACATGGCGACACGAGTTCAAACCCTGGACGAGACCAATTGTATTTCACATAGCACTAATACCCTTGGGAAAGGTATGAATCCAATAATTCTTTCTCCAGCTATGGATAAATAGTAGGACAGACTAGGTTCTTCAGTCTTGGTGAGGCAACTAGTCTAGGAGAAGGAAAACTCTGAATTCAAACCTGTTAAACTCCGCTTAAAAATTAACCTTGTGTCATATCCTGCCCGAGCGGAGGGGTTGGTAAATATGGTTAAAGAGCCAAATCTGCCCTATTATTTACTCATAGGTGGCGGGAGAATAGTTAGTTTCGTATATTTCCGCAGAGTATTAGCGTTATGTGAAATGCCAACTGCCTTGTGTAAGATTTGAACTCGAATTGCTGATTCCATTTCTAACAACGCTAACCATTGCACCATATACACATTGTAAAGTGTTTTCTCAGTCACCTACAACATTCTCTAGAAATATGTAACCATTAAGCGCATTATATATATTGTAATTTCTTTCTCTGTTACACTTTACTGCTGTAAAAATATATCATAGGAAGATCTCTCTTTCTCTCTCTCTCTCTCTCTCTATATATATATATATGCAAATATTTCCTCGAGGGAGGGCAAGTTTTGAGACATGGTCAATTTAACAAAAACTGCCCGATCTTCGCAATCAGTATCACACAGGGGTCAGACTACTCCGACTCTATGGTGTAATGGGTAGGTACTGACATAGGGTTGAACTCTCCAGGAACATGCCCACCTCGCTTTTGCTACATCCTACCAGAAGACAAAAACAAGGGAAGCGAATAGAACCCTCACTAATCCCAGGGCGTTTAATAATGAGAGAACAAAAAAAAAAAAAAAAAAAAAAAAACGAAGAAAAAAGGGAGATAATTACTTACCTGCCAACTAGGATCAGCCATCTTATAGTAGACAAAGTTTTCAGTAATCCAGGAATAAATGGCTGATAATGTCATTTTATTGTTCGGACTTTCTCTCATAGCCATGCATATAAGTGCTGCGTATGAGAAAGGGGGTTTCACGTAAGGATTAGTTTTATAGTCAACTGTCTGTTGTTTACTAGGGCCTCTGGAATTGTTCACATAGATCAGGTGACTATATCGGAGCCGAGACGCCGCATCACCAACACCGCCTCCACCTCCGCTACTGCCGTCGTCGTGCACTACCCGTAACACTCCATTTTCGTCCGTCTCTGCCGTCTGCTCACGCCGTTCCACGGGGTCGACCGGCGACCGCGGTAATTCGTTACAAGGAAGCGGGTTTGGGTTGGGAACCCTGAGTATCTTGAGGTTTTGCAGCCAGTTGAGACTGGTAAGACTGTCGTCGAGATTAATAGAGCCCGTGTTATAGGAGTCCATCGGGTGTTTGGACAACCAGTTATCGCGTAATTGCTTTGCTAAATTGCTCGTCCTGTAAACCGGCATGGCTACCCGCCGTTCACTCCGATATTTCAGTCAAACGTCACAACAAATTATGGAAGCACCTTTGGTGGGTCCGTTCACCTACAAAAAATAAAGAATTTATATTATTATCATTATTATACTCTTAGTAGGTTATTAAACCAGTACTAGCTAATGACATTCAATATAGTCAAAGTGACAGCAAGTCTCGTCAGTTCTCCAGGACCCTTCTCAGTATTCTAGCAGATCTTAACAGCACCATCATTTAGGTGGTTTCAGTCCTTACGTGGATATCCAGTTCCGCCAATCTATTTTACAGATCATTATTATTATTATTATTTTCCCGTTTTGTGGAGTACCGAAAAATGCATTTTTTTATTTTATATTTGTTATGATTATCGTTATTATTGTATATTTGTTATGATTATCGTTATTATTATTATATGAGTTTTTCTATCTGGTTGGTTTTCCCTGGAGTTTAAGTGACAACAAGTCTCCACATGTCACCAGGACTCTTCTAAATATTCTAGCTGGTCTTAACAGTGCAGTGATCTGAATGGTGTTGATCCTTTCTCTGATCTCCAGTTCCCCCAGTCTCTTTTCCTCGGCTTTTGAGGACCTTTCCAAAGGCACCAACTATAATTGGTATCATCCTCACTTTCATATTCCACTGCTTTTTCAGTTCTCTGGCAAGATCCTGGTATTTAGTTATCTTTTCTTTTTCTTTTAACTCAATGGTCCGCTGGAACAACAAACTCAACTAGATGACAAGTTTTTTTTTCTTCTTGTTAATTAACAAAAGGTTTGGTCTTCTAACTGGGATTGGGTGAACTATTCATATCTCAAAATAAAGAGAATTATTTTACTCATTTGAAATTTTTTTCATACTCGCGTTACCTGACGGTTTTCCATTTGAGTCTGAGTGACATTAAGTCTCCTTAATCTCCAGGACTCTTCTTAGTGTTCTGACTGATCTCAACAATGCTATATTTTGGATGGTCTCCACTCATCCTCTTATTTCCAAATCCTTCAATCCCTATACCAATCCTTTGGTGACTTTACTGAGTGTGCCATTTACAATTGGTATCACCGTCACTCCAATGATCCATAGTTTTTTCAGTTCTCCAGCAAAGTCTAGATATTTATCTCTCTTTTCGCTTTCTTTTAATTTTACTCTGTGGTCAGCCAGAACGGCATGTTCTCTTTTTTGTTGACTATTATTATTATTATTATTATTATTATCAATTTTTACAAATATTTTTCCTCTTTCAATCTTAGTTTCTTTCTTATTGGAAACCACTCTGATCACTGGATGATTCGCGAAGTCAAATAGTTACGAAGAAAAGCTAGCAGACCATGGTTTATAAGTTTGATTATTACTGGGTAACCCCAAGTTTTTGGCCTTGAGTCAAGCTCAATTAGACTTAGTAAATGAAAAGTCACGCAGGTGGCTATTTTTAACATAGTAAGGAACAGGATATATAATTGGAATAATAATTGCTTCAGATAAGTCTGGTTATCCATTTCAGCTGCATTACCAACTGTACCACGAGAGCCGTCGGTATCGCAGAAGCCCAAATAAAACCTATTACTCATCTCGATATATTGCCAATTCTGTTTTCCATACCGGTAGCCGTAATACTGCTTCATTACAACCTGAGAGTGTTCGCCAATGGCCCGGGAGACCTGGGTTCAATCCCAGGTCGAGTCATACCAAAGACTTTAAAAATGGAACTTGATACCACCTTGCTTAACACTCAGCATTATAAGGTACGGTTCAAGGGTAAAGTGGAGCAATCCAGGGAATGGAGTAGCGCCCTCCCCTACACCTTGGTGTAGTAGCTATCGAAAAGGGAGCCTTCGGGTCACCCTCGACTATGGTCGCTAACTTTACTTACAACCTGAAAAACACACACACACACACACACACACACAATATATATATATATATATATATATATATATATATATATAAAGTGGCGTGGGAAGAATAAGTTGGCGGCTTCTGTTTTATTCAGGATATATTTACATTGCCACTCAACTGAAATTAGGATTCAACTCAAGGTCAGATTTTTAAAGGGTGGTACAAAATAGCTTAGCTCCGTCGGCATTCCTTTTTAGGGATGCCTTAAGTATCAGGCAATGAAACTAACTCTATTTCTTTTAGACGGCCCCTTGAAGCTAACCTTATTTATTATATTTTACTCGGCACGAATACCAGTTGGCAGGGTGGATACTGTGAATCCGTCCAGTTAAAATGCTTTAATACAATTCTTTGAAAACTCAAAAGAAGACACATTTGTAGTCTTAGGAGTAATCATTTATAAAGAGCTGTTTACTTTAGCACAAAGCAAGGAGTATACTGTACCCAATGAACATCAAACTCAGGAACAATGGTCAGTTGACCTCGCTCTGTAACCATTAATAAGTCCAGTCTGCTGAGGCTGTCGAATATCCCGACTGCATCTCTGCAGATAGGTAAGATCTCCTTGCCAACGAGTGTCTTAAATATGACACTAAACTGCATCTGATAGCGAGGCTCCATTTCTGTATCTTTGAGGTATGTGGAATAACCTCATTATTGCCATTACTCTTTGGTCCAGTTTGGCTCAGCGTATGAGTACCTGTTAGGGTCCCATCTATGAGTAAAAAAGAACTGTTTATTAAAGTTAAATTGAATTATCAGTATTAATGTAATACTGATAATTCAATTTAACTTTAACAATAGTCGGAAAATTTAACTGTACGCAAATAGAGTTCTTAGTGTTAAATAGCAATATTCGAAACCAGTTAATTGTGTGTAAGCAAATGGGCTTTGGCCCGTTTAAAAATGTTACCTACAAACTGTGCAGTTAAAAATCTTATGTAAACAGGATTTGGCATTGAATAACACTGAAGGGTTGATATGTCATTTAAACCAAATAACCTAACCTAACCTTACTTATGTGTCCATTAATATTGTATCCTGGGTTTAACAGTAAACTACATTCTCTAATGAGGCTCTAGGGAGTGTGAAATCACCTCTTCGTTGCCATTAATCCCAGGTCCACTCTGACCCGGAGTAATATTTCTTATCAGGGTCCTATCCCTAGGTCATATTGATTTATTCAAGATAATGTTTAAAATTATTTCGAACATTACTAATGCATTGTCTCTTAAAGAATTGACATTACAAGTTCTTACCTGTTTAAAATGATTGTGAAAAAATATTTTTGTTGGTTGATTGATTGATTATAATGGCATGTCAACCCACCTAGAAGCTTGCGAATCACATTCATTGTTATGTTCATAGTTACATTTTTTGTGGAGTTGTTTTGAAAGATATTTTTGAGGGCATACGATCTTATTGAATGTGAATAATTTTTAAACAGCTCTATTGGACCCAGAGATGGGACCCTAACACTTCTGGTAAGAGTGGACTAGAGAGTAATGGCAATGGAAGGGTTCTCTACACTCCCCAGATCTCAAGAACTGGAGCCTCACCATCAGATGCAGTTTAGTGTCATACCAAGGATACATTTTTAAGCCCTATATAATTGAAGACATCCTACAAAACCAACCAACCAACCTATGTGAATATTTGTATTGTTCGTAGTAATGTTATTATGGGTTTTTTAGATTTATATCAGATGATTCGTTGTCAACCATTATGAAATTTTTATTAATATTCCTTTCATCTTAATTTTAGTAGCTTTTCATAGCAACGACTCAGACTGTCAGATTATAGTCATTAGTAAATCTGAAAGAAAAACGAACACAAAAAAAATGAAGAAATAAATAAATAGAGAAAGAATAAAATGCGTGATAATAATTTATCTAATAAAAAGTTAAAGATATTATCATGATTAATACTATTCGTGTAAATAACGCAAAAGAAATAAGATGATAAAAAGGAGCAGAATGAATTATGGAATACGACACCCTTGGAAAAAGACCAAAATGGAAGCAAATAAAAATAAAATTGTTTCATCAGCGAAAAAAAAAACGTTTTTCATAAAGGGTGTGTCAGAAATATATATTTAAACTGTCACCTGTGTAGTGCAAGCGAACTTAGGCAAGTAGTAATGGTAGATCCATCTAGCTAATATGTTATTTTTTTTTCAGACACGATCACGGCTCGAACCGGTGTATACCGTAGATTTACTTTTGAAATTTTCTTTAAAGACATATGAATCAGTACTTGCTATACAGAGAGCTTTTCGTGCTCATTTCATGTTACGTTGGAATGATGCTGTTCCGGATATAAAATCGATAGTGTTATGGGTTAAAAAATTATATCCGGAATAACATTATTTATTAATTTTTAGTTGCTTTTTTAATATAATTCACAAAATCGGAAATGATGATAAAGTATAAACCTCCAGTAAGACTCAAGCTTATGTCTTATTTGAGTCTGAGAAACCTGGTTACACATTCTTTAATAACTTTACCACAAAGAGACATTCATATGAACCCATCTCATCTGCTTCCTAATCTAACTCGGCGTCATATATTTTGTCATTATTTCTTATACGAGTTGTATAGATAGCACCTTGTGTTCATTTATTTTTAGATTAAGCATTATCAATAGATGATATTTAAACCTGCTTTTAAAAAGATCATTACGCAAATTAGATATTTAGTGATTGTGATATACGCCATTTGTTAGTACATATAATACACATTGCACTTTGATCAAGTCTCGTATATTTTGTCATTATTTCTTATACGAGGTATATTAACAGCATCTTTGTTCATTTTTACATTAAGCATGGTAAATGGTTATTATCATTAACTGGCCGTTGTACTTGCGTTTAAATGAGACATCAAACAAATGATTTATATTGAATAGATTATTAGTGTTGGATTACAATACTTGAAAGCATTTAACTGTGTGCAAACTAATTAGCTCTAATAACTCGTTTAAGAATAAAATTACCTACAAACTATTCACTTACAAATCATATATATGTGTATGCGTATGTGTGTGTGTGTGTGTCTGTCTGTGTGTGTGAACAGGATTTGGCATTAAATAACTATTATGTGTTGGCATTAAATGACCTACATTAGTTAATATGCCATAAAACCCAACCAAACCAAATCATATCTAATATATAAAGAGGATTTGGCATTAAATAACTATTATGTGTTGATATGCCATTAAACTAAATAACCTAAACCAAAATTTCAATAAGATATCTTTTTCTTAATCGTGTCTAAAATTGCAATCATGCCACAAAAAAAAAAAAAAAAGAAAAGAAAAGAAAAAAGGAAAGAAAAGAAAAAAGAAAAGAAAAAAAAAAACACGACCCTGATTGATTTCGGTTTCAGACTTCTGTATACAAATACCTCCTTCTCAATAGAATCTGAATGATGTATGGAAATGAAGACCATTACCATATACGTTTGTGTGCATGTGCCGGTGTTTATGTTTTTGTTTTCATCATAGTCGTCACAAAACAAGATATGGCTTAAATAGCATCAATACTGTTTTTCAGTAAGTGTCGCTTTAGCATTGCCATTCAACTAAGAAACCAACCAATCGTCTTGTTATTCTACAACAACGAGGAAGTGCACAGATCCGTAAATAATAAGGAACAAAACTAAACGTTTATGTGTGTGTGTCAAAAAGAATGTAAATAAAATAAGGTTAAAATCAAAGAAAAAAGAGAGAAGGGAAAAAAGAAAAGAATAATTGGGTTGCTGGAGAATCGATACCAATAAAAGAGATGGTATAAATAAATTAAATGTTGTGAGGTGATGAAATCGAATAGAGTCGAAGAGGTCTGTATCCAAGTTGATTTTGCAAGTGCTAAATAATGGAGCAATTCATGGAAAAGCGTTTGGGATGAAATAAAGACAAGAGAGGACTTGTTTCTTAATTGTAAAATGTCTGAGCAAATAAATGAGTGCGTAAACATGACCCTAACACCTGGTCACTTTAATGCTTTATATATATATATATATATATATATATATATATATATATATATATATATAAAGGGTATGCGTGAGCCGAAGGAAATAAAATAGACAATCAGAATATAGCCATAATATACGACACTCCAGTCAGGAGCACATAGATCACTTTAATATACATACTTGCGTAAAATCCGGATAGATAGATAGATAGATAGATAGATTTGAATAAACTGTGATAGATATAAATAAATAAATGTATATATATGTAACCCCTCCTCTAACGAACGAGCAGGATTTAACACTAGGTCAATTTTAAAGAGGAGTCTAACAGGTTTGAAATCAGAGTTTTCCTTCGCCTTAATACCAAAGTTAAAAAGTACAGTCTGCCCGACTATTTGTCCATAGCTGAAGGGAGACTTTCCCCAGGGTTTTTAGCGCTATATGAAATGCAAACAGCCTCGAGTCACCGTGCGCCTTTCGTAAGACAGTAACCATTACACCACGGGCATGCATATATATATATATATATATATATATAGTTTGGTCAGCACACACACACACACACACACACACACACACACACACACACACACATATATACATATATACTGACCAAACTATTAACTGGGTTTTAGGAACACAAGTTTGGGAGATAGAAAAGGAATAGGAGAGGAGTAAAGTATGTATTGTTGGCTTATTTGTAGTTGAAAAATTTCGCCTATGAATTCAAATGAAAATGACTCTTATTTTATGAATTGATTTTTTTTCTTTTTTTAAATTCTTTTTAAGTTTATTTTTTAAAATAATATATAAAAATATGTAACCATATACTGGTGAAACGTTTAAAATATTTTCATGATCTTTTTTATTTTGGTCACCAATACATATTTATCTTTTACGCTCAGTGTTCAGTAAAAGAACATTTTCTAGCTAATAATTTTAGAAAAAATAGCAGTTTTAATTCAAATTTTGATTTAGCCTCTAAAAATTTCAAGATCAAAGTATCAAAACATTCAGGTTTTACAAAATTCTTTTATTTTAGGAATTTTTTGTGTACATTTAAAATATCCTTAAAAAATGTAACCTAATCTCGTGAGTAGTTTGAAATATTATAATTTTATTTCTTTAAAGCTTTTTTGAAATATGAGAAAATTCTAAATTTAGTTCTTAATTGTTTCATGAGTTAAGGTGATAAAAATGTTTTCGTTGAATTTTTTTACCCGATAAAAATGTAACAATAAAAAGAAGCTAAGAATGAAAAATGTATACTTATTTTTAGATGGAAAATTTCAAGTTTTAATTCAAATGAAAAATAATAACTTATTCTATAAATTCTTTATTTATCTATTTATCTATTTAATTTTTTCAGTTAGATTGATTAGAAATTAACATATTTTCTTCTAAGAAATATGAATAGTATTCATTTAAAAAAAATCAGTTTTTGAGTTATCAATAAATATTGCTTTCGTTTGATTTTTGTTATTTTTTCTTTTCTAGTCTTTAAAATTGTAACAATATTGGCCGATACAATAAAAAGAAGCTAAGAATTAAAAATGTAAAACTTTTCCTATTACAATTTTGTGTTTACATTTAAAATAGTATTTTTTAAAAAGGTACAATTTAATTCGAAACATCTTCATTATTTCTTTTTTTTTAGTTTTCCAAAAAATTAGAATAATTTTTTTTTTTCGAAAAAGTGTTAAATTCAAATGTTGCCAATAGAATCTGAGAGATATTCAAACATGGTGGGTCTTCAGAAGAACTGAAGAGTTCCCTTTTTTGTTCTTATTTATAGAGAACTGTGAAAATTTCCACAAATCGATTGAATTATTGAATTATATGATTTAATCAATAAAAATCAAAAACTAAATTTTGTACTTTTCTTTATTGTAAACACATCAAAGTGTGTGCGCGATTTTAATGCTCAAAGGTATCTGTTTTGGGAATTATAAGTTGATACATAAAAACCAAAAGAAACGCAACTCTTTTATATATATATATATATATATATATATATATATATATATATATATATATATATAATCACATTTTATTAATATCTATCTATCAATCTATCTATCTATTACAATTTATTCATATCTATTTATCTATTTGAGCGCTATGGCTAGGTGTAAAAGGTGGCAAGCTTGCTTCGCAGATCATTACGAAAACTAAGCTATAGTAAATCTATCTATCTATCTATCTATCTATCTATCTATCTATCTATCTATCTACGTATATACATATGTACAAATATACACACTCTTATCTCTATATTGGCAGCTATATATTTTATTACAATGATATTACTGACCTCCACCTGTCAATGCTGACAATAGATATTTCACGACACTCCTCGAGCAGCCAAAGTAATATCTGTAAAGAATGGTTCGCCCCGTGCACTTGATCACCCACTCTTTTCTCTGTTTACCACAAAATTCTTGGCACAGGGAGAGTTGGGTTCATTCTTTTCTTTCAATGTTGTTTATTCGAAACTGACAGAAACAATCTCGAACTGATATCGAAATCGATGTGTCAATTAACTGAACCAGTTCGCGTTATGCCACGTCACACTCTTCACAATGACATACGGACATTTACGTGAATAGACATGAGAAATTAAGTAATTTACCTAACCCATTAAATCTTTAGAACTTTCATTACCCTATACCTGAGCTAAAACATCTTCGTTTAAAGCTAACTTATCATTCCATTAAAACATTTTAAAAAATAAATCCTGAATGATTGTTTATATGACTGTCTGATTTTAAAATGTCAACCCGTAGGGGGTTATTTTATGCAGGAAATTGCGTTCATTACATGTTTATATTAACAGTTTTGGATAGTTGTTTCTTAAGATAGAGTGACTGATTGATTTTAATGCCATGTCAACTGTTCTTGGGTTATTCTATGTCCAGGGGTTAGGAAATTACGTATATTGTACGTTTATATTTACACTTTTTATGTAGTTGTTTCTTAAGAGTTTTTCGCACACATTTTTATACGATATCAAGTATTCCTATCTAATACAAATAACTTGCACACAGCTATATATATATATATATTTTTTTTTTTGCTTCGTTGTATGTTAACCTTCGTGAGTTATATAATGCCAAAGTCATCCTTGTAGAAGAACAGTAGAGCTAATATTTAACCCATAGTCGGGGCATAAGAGGGTTCAACCGCTATATGGTTTCAAGTAACAAATAATAATTCGCAGTAAATAATTATAGCTTCAAGTAAGTAAGTAAGTTGGCGACCGTAGTCGAGGGCGACCAGAAGGCTCCCTTTTCAATAGCTACTACACTGAGGTGTAGGGGAGGGCGTAAACCCTTTCCCTGGATTGCTCCACTTTACTCTTGATACGTACCTTATATTGCTGAGTGTTAAGCAAGGAGGTATCAAGTACCATTTTTAAAGTTTTTGGTATTGAACCCAGGTCTCCCGGACTATTGGTGAACACTCTACTCACTAAGTAATTTCCAGTTATATAGTATCAAATATTTCTCTCTAATTCAAATAATTTATACACAGTTATATGGTTTTAAGTGTTTTTATCTAATACTAATTATTACTGGTGGTGTCCTTGTGGTGTAATGGTTAAAGCGCTGGACTGCGGAATCGTAGTAAGCGAGTTCGAACTTCAGTCGTCCTATTACGTTCACTTTTGGACAAATACCCTTGGGAAAATTATAAACTCCCTTATCCTCCCAGCTATGGATAAAATAGCATCACCGCTGTTCTAGAAGGATGGCTTTGGCATTAAATAACTCATGAAGGTTGATATGCCATAAAAAAAAAACAACAACTAATTATTAATACACTTTTACATGGCTTCAAGTAACTTCTCATATTTGATAATTATTTGATTGTTCGTAGTTATATGGTATCAAGTACTTTATATAATACAAATAATGAGCATACGGATTCAAGTATTGCTATCTTGCTAACAATTTTCAAATGGTCATTTCTGCAAGCAAATTCGTGGTTTCAAGTTCCTAATGATAAGCATTTGTAAACAATTAGAGCTTCAAGTGACAATTAATGCAAGTAATTTGCACACAGTTATATAGTTTCAGTTACTACTATCAAATAATGATAAGTTTTAGACATACCTATTTGAACCATAAATGGGACCCTAACAGGGTCAGAGTGGACTCAAGTTTAATGGAAAATAAAGAGGTGAATCAACACGTCCCAGAGCTGCATGACTACGAGATGTAGTTTAGTGTCATACACAGACATCTGGAGTGAATATAGAAATAGTAAACAAAGAGAAAGAACAGGTGATCTCTCTCTCTCTCTCACACACACACACACGTGTATATATATATATATATATATATATATATATATATATATATATGTGTGTGTGTGTGTGTGTGTGTGTGTGTGTGTGTGTGTGTGTGTGTGTGTGTGTGTGTTGAAAAAGGGAAACGGACGAATGATATATATATGGGGTAGTTAATGATATATTTTTATTATCTATATATCAATTTATTATTATTAAGAAAAATATATCATCAACTACACCAAATATATATCTTTTGACCGTTTATCTTTTTCCACATATATATTCCCTCTCATATATATATGTATATATATTTATATATTAAAGTTAAGCTATCTATCTATCTATCTATCTATCTATCTCACTAACAAATTGGCGTAAATCTTAAAGATGTTTTACAGCCATGAAAACACATAAAAGAAATGCAACCCTATTTACAGATGAGCCACGATATCCACTCTCAAATCCATATTTGATTCAACGAAAACCTTACATGCTTTTCGATGAGCTTGTCTAACTGGACATTTTAGATCGACTAATCGATTTATGTCTCTTAATCTATCCAACTACTGGATCGCCCTGAGATGTAAGTGATCTGATCAAGTGGTGAATTTCTCGAGACAAATCCCATGTGGTTTATTGATTGATTGATTGCATGTCAACCCATCTAGGGTTATTTTATGACAAGACTTTAGGGAATCGTGTTCATTGTATGTTTATATTTACCTTTTTTGTGTTGTTTTTGCTTCAGAGTTTGTTTTTGCTTTTTTTTTGCATACAGTCCTAACGAATACTAATTATTTTTCAATCGAACTATTTCATTCATAGATGGGATTGGTTTTGTTTGGTTTCTTTGTTTAATGGCATATCAACCTTGTGGGTTATTCAATGCCAAAGCCATCCTTGTAGAAGAGTACCGGGCCTTTGGCCTAATGAGTAGAGTGTTAGCCGGTGGTCCGGGAGACCGGGGTTCAGTCCCAGGTCGAGTCATACCAAAGTCTCAAAAAATGGTACTTGATGCCGCCTTGCTTAGCACTCAGCACTATAAGGTGAGGATCAAGGGTAAAGTGGAGCAATCCTGGGAATGGAGTAGCATGCTCCCCAAAACCTCGGTGTAGCAGTTATTGAAAAGGAGCCTTCGGGTCGCCCTCGACTAAGATCGCCAATTTACTATTTAATCTATAGCTGGGAGGATAAGGGTCTGCTATATGGTTTTGGTTTCTTTGTTTTAATAGCACATCAACCTTCATGGGTTATTTAATGCCAAAGCTATTCTTGTAGAAGAACTGTAGTGGTTCTAGTTAACTCATAGCTGAAGAGGATAAAGAAATTCATACCTTTTCCAAAGGTATTAGTTCCGGAGTTAACGTAATAACACGAGTTCGAACTAGCTGTAGCAGTCCATCAAGTTAACCACTACACTATGGTTATTCTTTTCCCAAAGAATGGACCCCAACAGGTGCTACCGCTCCGAGTCAGAGTAAACCTGGTAGTAATAGCAAAGAAGGAACATTCCACAATCCTTGGATCTTCAGAACTGAAGCCTCCCCATCAGATTCAGTTTAGTGTCACCCTTATTGGAGAGGAAGTTTCTTATTCTTCTGACAGAGTTACAATCAGCGTTTTCTAAGGCCTGTCGACAGTGCAAGATATTCTAAAGTATTCTACTTAAATTTGTTTTTCTTTTAAGATATGATATAGTTATTTTTTCTTTTTTAATAAAGCGTAATGAAAAGATTTCTACGCTCTATCATCGAATTCGTAAGTTTCTTTTGTGTGTCCCAGTAATATCTGTAGTTCATCTGATAAAAAAAAAAGTTGGAGACCACTAGTGTAGACTAAAGGTTCTATGTTGAATTTTCTTTGCTTTTCCTAGACTAACAGTTTTCAGCGGTAAAAGCATTCCTTAACATGCTCGACCGATTTCATAAAAAAAATACCATGACACGTGATGTCAAACGGTGTATTACGAAAATGTATCCTTTTGAGATGAATCAGTTCTGGCTTAAACGGATCAGAATTGAGTCCAAATATCATCCTTGAGCCAGCATATCCTAAAATAAACTTTTCTCAGATTTTTGCTATTGAAGACGGATATTTTTTCTAAGGGATATATTTTAAGAACATCACCGGGTAAGCTTTTTCTGGTCGGCCATGTTTTAAGATAATAGCAAGGACCTGTCAAAAGGTAAAGCTATATAAATAATTAATTTGCAAAGTCTAGATTGCAGGTCATTTGAATGGTATGTTAGATATAAGAATACTTAGGGTTTGCAAGAGATTTACAGTATCAACAATACATTTCTATACAAACGAGTTCAGTTAAGAGAATAATGAGACAGATTTGTTTTTTCAGGTTGGCAACCCTGATTAAAAATCAGATGATCAATATGGATTTTGAATCCGTGAAAACATTAAGTTTATATTTGACTCTCAGAATTCACGTTCAGCAAAGTAATCTTGGGCTATTATATGTCAGGTTGAATTTAAAAAAAAATGGTTGGTCGGTTGGTTTTACCACCTGCTAATCCTTGGTGGGTTATTTAATGCCAAATTTATTTTTTGCAAGCAATTCTATGATTTCAAGTAACTAATGAAAATCAATTGTAAACAATTAGAACTTCAAGTAACTATTCATACAAATAATTTGCACACTTTATATTTTTCAATCTAATACATAATAATAATAATAATAATAATAATAATAATAATAATAATAATATATATATATATATATATATAGTTCAAGAAATTATTTCTATTTAATTATAGTCATTTATTTGCATACAGTTATATGGTTATAGTAACTTTTGGTAAATAATCATAACTTATTCTTACTACAAATAATTTACAGTTATATATCAAATATTCCTATCTAATACAAATAATTTACATATGTTTCAAATATTCTAATTCAATACAAATTATTTTTAACCAGATCTATTTAACACATAGATAGAACTTCCACAAGTGCTACCATTCCAGATCAGAGTGGACTTGGGAGTTATGGCAACGAAGGAGTGACTCCATATTCCCAGAGATCAGGAACTGGGGTCTCACCACTGGATGCAGTTCAGGGTCAGATCAGGACACTCAAAATATAGACATTTGGCTTAGTTAATCTGACAGACACAAAGTTAGGATCTAGTTTGATATCATACTTACATTGTAAAATGTTTTAAAGTTTTGGAATTTCGAATAGCAATCATAGAAATTCTGGTGTCTGTAGCTGATTTTTAATTACCGTATAGACTCGTGTAATGAACGACTTTTTAAGACTAAATTTTCACCTAAAATACGCGAGGTCGTTCATTACACGAGATATGTTTTTGAAATATCAAAGTTTACCTTTTTCATAGGCCTAACCTTGCCATAACTTTGATTCTAAGTGTTTCTTCGCATTGCTTATTCCGAAACAAAGGCTATTAGTTAAGATAATAAAGCTTTTTCTTAATATTGTTTACTATTTATAACACCTGTGCATATAATATGTATAAATTTTATAAATACTAAAAAAAAGTTACGTAAAAACTTTATTATTTTCAGTGAAAGCTTTGTTTGCATAGAACTTCCGAGGAGATCTCGTGTGATTTTGTTAATAAAAGGGTAAATAATGCCTTCCAACTGTACTTTATCAAATACATAGGTAATTATTACATTATCAATGCTATTGTGTATCAATGGTGAGGGTTTCAGTATGTTTGGAATATCCAGTTAAACACGGTAGACTACATCAAGGTCTAGACTACATCGTTTATTTACAGTACTGCATTAACGTTGATTGTATTACAGTAGTTTAGAAAATACAAATCAGTGTGCGAATGTTTATGTCATTGGATGTTGAACAAATATTTTTGTAAGATAGCATAGTCAAAAGTTAGGGTTCGTTCATGACACGCAATATTTGACAAAATCCCGTTTTGTGGCTAAGAATTAGGGATCATTCATTACATGCAATACATAATAAAAGCTCCTTTATGTGGCTAAAAATTAGGGCTCGTTCAAAACACGCAATACATGATAAAAGCCACTTTTTGAGGTCGTTCATGACTCAAAATCGTTCATTACTCGTATATATTCGGTGTGAGATGTAAGATAGACGTACAAAAAATAAATAAATA
The DNA here is from genome assembly GCA_963585895.1 of Sepioteuthis lessoniana. Classification (NCBI taxonomy): domain Eukaryota; kingdom Metazoa; phylum Mollusca; class Cephalopoda; order Myopsida; family Loliginidae; genus Sepioteuthis; species Sepioteuthis lessoniana. Next base: position 50,367 of record CAUZXS010005523.1, on the reverse strand, counting down.
AATAAATAAATAAATAAAAAATAAAAAATAAGAAAGAAAGATAGCAGTTATATTATGTCAGTAACGCTTGCTGTAATTCCTAACCAATAAAATTCCCCTTTTCTTGATTTTCCATACACAGCGCACTGACTCGTGTTGAAACCTGTCTAAATTTCAAATTTAAAATGACAAAATTCGATACTCAGTCATACATTTATTTTTTCCTCTATCAGAAATATTCACTTATGTTCGTACAAAAAAATAACTAAATCAAACGGTGGGGGTAGGGGTATTATCAGTGAGCTGTGATAAGAAATGCCAAAGCCATGCCTATATATACAGAGTTTCTAATATAATATAATCGTGATAATTCCTTTATTCATTCACATACCGTATTGCCAGAATATGTGCAATAGGAGAAAAGCAAATTTAATGCATTTCTTTAATAAAGTCATGTCCACTGAATTTCAATAAGAAAGTAATTTTCAATGATTTTTTTTATTGAAAGGTCATAGTAAAGTCATTTCCGATGAATTTCTATAGTAAAGTAATTTCGAATGAATTTCTATAGTAAAATAATTCCAAATGAATTTCTATATACATTTCCAATAAATTTCTATAGTAAAGACATTTCGAATAAATTTCTATTGTAAAGTAATATCCAATGAATTTCTATATCAATTTTTAATGAATTTTTGTTGTAAAGTAATTGCTAATGAACTTTTACAGTAAAGCCATGACCAATGAATTTCTATTATAAAACCCTTTTCAATGAATTTTTATAGTAATTTCAAAGGAATTTCTAAAGTAAAGTCATTTCCAATGAATTTCTATAGTAAAATTATTTCTAATAATTTCTATAGTAAAGTCATTTCCAACGAATTTCTTAAAAGAAATACGATGGTACAGTATTAAACTAAATCAGAAGAAGAGTTTCAGAGGTACTTCGACTAATGCAAAACTCGCTGGAATGACCATGTTTAATGGCAAAGGAACTTGTGAATTTAAAAAAAGATATATACGGCAAAGGAACTATTTTAAAGAAATATTTCATTCATTATTCATTTCCGTTTAGATACTTTTTGAACACACTTTATATTTCATGAATGAAAATTTTGACGTATTTGTCTAATAAATTATACCAATTATACAATGAGTTCTACACACAACGAACCAAGTCCGCTGGTGCTGTAAAATGAGCCTTCTGCAGAGGGCTCATTTTACAGCACCAGCCGACTTGGTTCGTTGTGTGTAGAGATGCAGTAGAGTAAGAAGCCCAACAAGTGTCCTGGCTATGACGCTAAAACTGCATCTGATGGTGAGGCTTCAGTCCTGGAGCTTTGGAAAATGTGTGGTACCTTTTCATTGCCATTACTTCCAGATCCACTCTGACCTGGATACCATCTATGGGTCAAATAGAACTTTTCAACCATTTTACAATTTAACTGTGTGCAAAAAAAATGACTGATGTTAAATTGAATTGTTACTATTGCATAGCAATACTTGAAACTATTTGCCAAAAAAAATGTTCTTGTTAGATTGGATTACTTGAAATCATTTAATTGTACGCAAGCAAATGATTAATACTAAATAAAATTATTTGTTTTAGATAGCAATACTTTAAACCATTTAACTGTGTGCAAACAAATGAGTTCTGGCTTGTTTAAAATGTTACCAACAAACTATTTGTTTACAAATCATATATATACATATCTATCTATATATATATATATATATATATATATATATATATAGAGAGAGAGAGAGAGAGAGAGGATTTGGCATTAAATAACCTACAAGAGTTGATATGCTATAAAACACAACCAACCATATACAACTAGCTGTTAAAAAGAACCAGTTAAGAAAATAAGGCAATTAAAAGAAGCTGCCTATATGCTGGGCGGTAAAGACCCCATTAACAGGACGTGTAGAGAAATGAATACTATACTCCAATCCCGGATCAGAAGAGAGAGAGAGAGGGGGAGAGACGGAGAGAGAGAGACAGAGAGAGGGCGGTTGGGTTTCAGGTTTCAAATCACACCGTTTTTCCTTCGAGTCATTGGTGTCCTTGAAGTTGTTTAACCCATGCCCAAAATGTGATCCTAGCTAAATTCATCGAAGTAAATTCATTGTGTGGTAAATCTATCTTCGGTAAATTCATCGCATAGTAAATTCATTATATAATGAATTTATTGCAAATAAATTCATATTATCAGATTTATTGCTCTTATAATGTAAGGCTTCCTAATTCAAACCCTTAGCTCTTTTTATTAAATTCTTAAAAGCAATTATTAAATTCTTTATTTAGCCACTAAGAATTTACCGCTATGAATTCACTGGATACGCAAAAAATGTGTTGTTTCCCGAATGGATGTTTGTGGCGTGGTCAGCTGCGACTACTCGGTTGGTGAGACTATTTGTTGTCTGGAGAGGGAAACACACAAAAACACAATTCGACACTTAGTGTTAGCACCTTTCGTTGCTTTATTCTCTTTCCGTTTAATCTCTGAGGCCATGGAAACCGTAAGAGATAGACAATATGTGCTGGCTTCTTCATTATTTGAAGAACCATCTCGTCTCAGATCTTTAAATCTTCATTCTGCGTTCCCACCCCAACCAACATAATAGAAACAGGCTGAATCACGAAATCTGTTATATATATATATATATATATATATATATATATATATATATATATATATATATATATATATATATATACAGGGGTTCACGGAACACCTTATCTCCTCTTCCACTTAGTAGAGTGGGTGACATTTTTAAGATTGGTCACAAAATGCTAGAACAAGCGCGTCATGTTACTCCTAGCGTAGTGGAAGAGAGATTGAACTCTATCCATTTACGCCTCGATCGTCTTTCACTTATAATGTTACGTGAAAGTGTAAAAGAATATCGGATTAACGAAGAAAATTGATAATGGTGAACTTTAATATATGAGACACCGAATAATTTTCATTATCTCGAGAACTGGTAATCTGGCAAACGGGACCATACTGCAAATACATGAACAAGGACTCTCCCACAGGGTAATTCATTCTACATTGGAAAGCCACTGAATAAGCTTATTGTTGCGTTCTCAAGCTTCCAGTAACTCATAATAAAGATTTTTTTTTTAATTATATATATTTATACATATATATATATATATATATATATATATATATATATATATATATATATATATATAATAGGCATTTATTTTGTTTGTTACTTTGTTTATTATTGAGCTGTTTGCCGCCCCTACATCACGGATCATTTCCCTCCACATAAAACAGATCACGCTTATCGAACTGGGAGGGGAGAAAGGAAAGATAATCCAACGACACGAACTTAGTTGCAACCGGAAGTATCGGGCTGCGAATTCATAAGTATAGAATCAATACAAACCTAAATAATTAATCTTATTCTAAAACCAGGATATTGGAGTGGGGGAAATTCTTTTTTAATTTTCACTTTCTCTCTTTGCTAATATTAAATTTGCATAAGCAACAGCAGCAATAGCAAATTCGAAAAATAAAAAAATACCAGGACCTTTTCAGATAACTTGAGAAGATACGAAACATGAATTTAGCAGACGTGTCCATAGTGACTGAAACACTGAGAAACGCTCCCAAAACTATATAAGTGAGTTTGAAAGAATTAGATGTTTAGATTTATTTGTTTAAAAGGCATATCAACTCCTTATGGATTATTCAATGTTGAAATTTGATTAATTTCTGGATGTTTAATCACAACCATAACTATATTTTCAATGTTCCATTTTTTTGGCACTTTTTTTATATTTATCTATAATCATATGGTTGCACACAGTTACATGATATCAAGTATTCCTATTCAATACAAATAATTTGTACACAGTTGTATGATTTCAAGTATTCTTATTCTAATAATTATACACAACTATGTATGGTATCAGGTATTCTTATCTAATACTAATAATTTATACACATTTATATGGGGGGGTGTCCTCGTGGTGTAATGGTTAATCGTAGTAAGCGAGTTCGTACTCCAGTCGAGCTATTACGTTCATTTTCGGGCAAATACCCTTGGGGAAGGTATGAACCCCCTTATCCTCCCAGCTATGGGTTAAATAGTACCACTACTGTTCTTCTAGGAGAATGGCTTTGGCATTAAATAACCTACAATGGTTGCCATTAAACAAAGAAACCAAACCAAACATTTATATGGTTAAAAGTAACTATTTCTATTTAATAATAATTTCTCTGCGCACATTTAAACGGTTTCAAATACTAATGATTAATAAACATTTATATAATTTAAAGTAACTATTCCTATTTAATGATAACTATTTGTTTGCACACCGTTATATAGTTTCAAGTATTCCTATTTAATACAAGTAATTTTCAAATGAATTTAGTTGACCCTTATTCTGGACCATAACAGGTCAGAGTGGACCTGGGAGTAATGAAGAAGCGATTCCATACTCTTCAGAGCTCTGGAACTGGAGCCTTACTACCAGTTTAGTTTCATACCAAGGACACAAAAAAATAGAGAGACTAAGTTACCCTGACAGACACAAAGTAAGATTCCTGTTTAGTATTTTACTTAGTGCAATTTGATCCTTTTGCTAAAAATCTTTATTATTTAACGTCATACTTAGAACACCCCTAGGGGAGCTTACACTCAGCAGGGGATACTGTCAGTGTATTCAAGGAATGTTTGGGGTCATTCCAGAACATTGCTGTATTGGTTTGACTGAATAATAATACATTTCAAGAAATAAAAAGCAATAAGTATAAAGAATCGTATGATTGAGCAGAGGACACTTGAAAAAAGGAACTGAATCCCAATGAATAAAGTGCCCAGAGCAAAGTTATCAGAACATATTTGATCACGGCCAAGATGAATACGACACTGCAGATTAGTATATATGTTTAAATTGCCAATGATGAAATAAACGAATATAGAAATTCAGTTCAAAAGGAATACAAAAATAGACATGATTGGTGAGGAATTGAAATTGTGCAAATAAGTGGCATTTGACCCTGGAAACCGATAATATGTACATAATCAAGAAGCTGCTTTAGAGAAAACAATTAAATGAAGCTATTCAATTAAAACATTTTCATAAAATTTTACTTATATATGAGCGATACTGTAAACACTTTTCTTTGTTTTCGGCCCACTACTCGATACAGTATGGCATATATGTGTAAAGAATAATAAAGTTAAAAATTAAGATCATATGACCAGATTTAGACAATGTAAAAAAAAGTCAATGGCAGTGGTTGTCATGGCCATTCCACATATACCCATCATTATTAGAGTGCTTAGAACAGCCCGAAGAGTGTTGAAAAAAATGTAAATTCTAGGAAGAGCTGAAATTATCCAGATAACCTCTAAAGTTTTTATTATATTTCTTCCTATGTATTTATCTATCTCACTCACTCTCTCACTCTCTCTCTCCCTATATATATATATATATATATAGGGAGAGAGATCTGAGAAGTGTGGAGTACCTCCTCAGTGCCATTACTTCCAGGTTCACTCTTAATCGGAGTCTTAGTGCCTTTTAGGGTCCCACCTATGGATTGAATAGATCTGTATAAATTCGTATTCGATCAGACGGTGTAAAACAGGGAAAAAACGCACACACACACACACACACACACACACACACACACACACACACACACACACACGCACACACAAAATGTAAATGTGAACGGATAATAAACGCGATTCCTGAACCTCCAGGCATAACGAGTTGACATGCCGTTAAGATCAGTCAAACACACACTCTCTCTCTCTCTATATATATATATATAGAGAGAGAGAGCACGTGTATCGTCCATAAATGATGGCCCAGTCGGCTGGGGCTGCAGAATATACCGACTGCATATATGTAGTGGGGATAAGACCCCCCCAACAAGTGTCCTGATATGACACTAAACAATCATATGGTGAGGCTCTAGTAATGCTGGAGCTTTGGGTAATGCGGAGTACTCTTTTATCGCTCCCAGGTCCAGTCTGGCCAGGAGTGATAGCACCTGATAGGGTCCTATCTATGTATCAAATAGAGGTGTTTGACATTTAAACTGTATTTATGCTCAACTGAATAGTTTGAAATAGAACTGTTGATATATATAAAAATGGATATAGCATTAAATAACCTACAATGGTTGATATGCCATAAAACTCAACCCAACCCAACCAAACCAAGCCTATAAATGAGTATCCCACGTCATTTCTGTTTAAAAAATGTTAATTTTCTTCTAAACCAAAGTTATCAGAATTCTATTATTTTAGATGGAATATTATACGATCCAAACGAATATTGTTAGTTATTATTACCCAACTCTACAGCACTCCACTCCGATAGTATGTAGTCTCTTGTGGGATGGTCGTTGTTTTTCTGTTCACGTAAATTCCTCAAGTACTTGGACTGCTAGATATTCATTTTTTATTACAGAATTTCAATGTTGTAGAATTTGGTAATGAATAATACTTGATGATTAGTATACTAATACTTATATATATATATATATATATATATATATATATATATATATATATATATATATATATATATATATACTTTTATATATATATATAATATATCATTAGTATACTAATACTTATTTATAGGCGATACCGTAGTCCTTAATAATATACATTTTAATTATATAATATTCGACTAGAAATAATAACATCATGGTGCCTTTGATTTTTTTTCTATGAAATTTATTAGGCGAGTATTCATTTATGAACGATACTGTATGTATAGATTAGGTTTCGTTTCTTTATTTAATGGCATATCAACTAACATGGGTTATTTAATACCAAAGTCATCGCTGAAGAAGAATAGTTAACCCATAGCTGGAGAGGATATAGAGGGTTCATATCTTTTCCAGAGATATTAGTCCGAAAGTGAACATAACGATGCGACTGGATTTCGAACTCGTTTACTACGAGTCCGCAGTCCAGTACGTTAGTCACGGAGATTCGCCTCGTATAACTTTGATTAGATCTAAAACTGACAAGAAACAACTACACAATACGAATTTTCAATGAACGTGATTCTCAAAAATCTAGCCATAAAATAACCCTAAACAGGTTGAAATGCCGTTAAAATCAATCAGTTAATCAAACAATCAATCAATCAATAGAAACTATGTGTGATATTTATGCATACAAAGTCGGAGAAAACTATTAATACAAAACCTCATCACTTTGGCTGTCACTTTGTATATATTTCATACCAAACTCTTCTTGTCTATACGTGCTTATATTCTTGTTGAGCGGAGTGGGAGAGAAGGTGAGTCTCATTTTGAGTATATGATAGTTAACACCAGATATTGGTTAAGGCAAAAATAAGTCAACAAAGAATGAATGAGGCTACAGAAAAATGTAAAAAAAATGAAAGAAAGAAAGGAAAAGGTTTTACAATAGTCGTATAGATTACTGATCCATTTTCAGGTTAGATATGAAATAATAAAATCTGACTCAAAGATACGATATAACTAATGGAGGTTTATTGATAAGTATAAATCACAATCAAATACCATTTACACACACACACACACACACACACTCTCTCTCTCTCTCTCTCTCTATATATATATATATATATATATATATATATATATATATATACACAAACACCTTTTATAAAGGGTACTTAATACTATTTGTATTTTTTTAAACATTCAACGAAAAGCATACAATTCCTTCTGATGGAGGTCAGTCTTATACAATATAAGACCCAATATCCACATATACAAACACCTGAGATATCAACAGTAGATCAAATCGCAACATACCTTCCCCACCCTAAAAGAATACTGATTGACACGAACAGATTCAGATAATCCAGAAAGATAGATTGATATTAGCAAATTTAAACTATGATAAATTTAACTTCGAATTTCACCGACGAAAATAAATACGTTTACTTTAAAATGGTTTAGTGTTTTGTGTCCCCGTGTACGTGAGTGTGTGATTACTTGTACTTATTACCTGTAAAGCATAAATACTAGAGTCCAGCGAACATTCGATTCTATTCTTTCGACTCTCTCCAGCCCCTCACCTTTTAGGACTCAAAGTTATTAAAACAATACGCGTAATATCGATAGTAGACAAACGTATCATTTCTGAGTCTCTCGCCATCTTCTCCTCTCATCTTCATCATTAACTCGCTTGATAAAAAGCTGTTCTTATTTCCTTGTTTCAAAACAACGTTTGATACAAGTGAACTTTCTAAAATTCAGTGTCGGCAACAAATTCCTTACCACCAAATAGACAGCTAAATCCAGGCACATACATATTTCTATTACTATGATTTTCATCATGTTTGTATATATGCATGTTATAATAACGACAAAAAAACGGCACATTGTAACTAGATAGAGCAATAAACTTAAAATACGTAGAGAATAAAGCAATTCCTAATAAAACTTGCAACTGGATGATATTTTTGTGAGGTCTGCATCACGTCATAATTCTCTCTCTCTCTCTCTCTCTCTCTCTCTCTCTCTCTCTCTCTCTCTCTCTCTCTCTCTCTAAATTTATCACTATATTAACCAAGGCAGAATGGCACATAACAGCGAGTGTTTAATGTTAAAAAACACACTTGAAATGCTCTAACATGGAGAATAAAGTAATTTCCAGGATAACTTGCATCTGGATGATAATTTTGTGAGGTCTGTAACGCACTGAACGCCATTTTTTAAATCATTCAAATTCTTGATATAACGGAGACAACTATGGAATCCTAGTGAGAATCCTTCACTCCTTCCTAAATAGAAGCATTACTATCATCATAGACATCGGTAAACTACGAAATGCTAATTAAAATAAAATACAAGCATCGATATCATCATAACGGGAACCGAACAGATTCATGGTTGGTTCTCTCTCTCTCTCATATATATATATATATATATATATATATATATATATATATATATATATATATCGGTTGCACTGAATAATGTCTTATTGAACCGCTCTTAATTGACAGCCCCAAGAACTGGTGTAAACAACTAGAAATCGAGATTATTATAACAGGCCGATTCCAACTAAATACGGACTGCTATAATAATAACAATAATAATAATAACAACAACATTTCCTCTATTGAAAACCTTATATATATATATATATATATATATATATATATATATATATAAAGTTTCTTCATCAATATATTCAAACTTGAGAAAAGAAATTATCGAAAACTGTTTCACTTATAAAACTGCTAAGAAAAATGCAACAGCCAACAAAAATGCAACTCACACATGGACAGGTTACATGTTTACAAGCAACATACTACCTGGAATTTTTTTTCTTCGTTTTACTTGTATGAAGAGCCAATTTTTACAGGAGAAACTAAGTAAAATATATAACCAAATAGTAAAGAAGATAAACTTACTGATTCGATCGGTAGGCATTAGAAGTAACTCCGACACCCTTGAACTGTGTTTATTAGAACAGCACCTTTTATTGCAGGCCTGCTAAGCATACCCTGTGAGTTCCGAGCCGACCTGTGCTGGCTTGTATGTACAACTGGATATACATGTCAGTCAGTCGTAAGACGGTCACCCGACAACAACCAGTCCTCTTCGGCGATGGGCTCGTCTGGACATGCTAACTTCCAATACCAGCCTGCTAGTTTTTACCACTCTTTTCGCCTATAAAGAGGACCACAGCTCCATTTAAAACGATGTAGCATAGGCAGAGGCACTGGCCTGCTGCTGCTGCTAACTGGTTGAAGTGTCTTTATACGGCTTTTTTTTTCAATCGAACAAACATTGTTAGGTCCTTACTTCTTCATTCGTCTCGCTTTTGGGTGGACATATTTATTTATTTTTCTTCGTTTCAAGGGTAAATGATTTTGAAGTCTGCCTGAGCCTGTAATTGTACTTGCTCAAAATGCGTAGCAATCAAAAGATACCCCTTTGTATACAAAAGCGAGGGTCCAGTTGAATGTGTTCTCTACAGTAAGGATTTCATCTTTTTTTTTTTTTACCATTGAGGATCACTTGCTAATGGCTATGCAATTTGAATCTATTGGCCTTCGGAATATTTCAGGTCTAGACCCGAAAAAAAAAGACCTGTCGTGCATAAGGGGTAGAGGTATTTTAGATGATCAACTTTGAACAATTTTGGACAATTCATGTTTGCATAGGGCTAAGTTTGTATAAACCATTGTTATCAAATCTGGATTTTTTAAACATTAATTTTAAATGAAGCAGGTTAGTACATGTATATATGGATAACATTGATACCAAGGATCGAACCTTTGGCCAAGCCAATTAATTCTTTATGTGGTTATTGTTTTTACTGATTTGGTCATATTTTATTATCTGCTTTGAGCTTAACTCGGTTTAATCAGATGAATATTTTATTTTCTCGACTTTTCTGAAAAGTCACCATTCGTCCGGACTACTGAACATATTTTTTATGCTTTTTATGTGACTGGAATATTTCAGCTGACACATCCTACACCTCTCTTCTCAAACGAAAAAGAATAGGTTCTTTATCACATAAAGGGAAGCAAATAGAAAAGAATAATGATCGGCTTAGCTCATTCCTAACAACGCGCGTCACACAATCAGTTCCATTTAAACAGCCCATGTAACATAGACGATTATAAAACCAGTTTGATAGAGTATTTATCTATTCATTTATTATAAAGTTTCGCTCACTATGAACTTCAGATAAACATTTTAATTTTTTTTCTAATTTTAGGGAAAAATATTGCGTAACATTAAAACTGTCAAGGGAGTTGTTATGGCAAAGTAATTCGGAATACTGATCCTGCTGACAGGTTAGCCTATCGTGAGCTGTTATCTTCTAACTGATTGACTGGTTTTAACGGCACCTCAAACTATCTAAAGTAATTTTCTACATTGAGGTTAGGGAATCGCAGTCATTTTATGTTCATATTTACATTTTTTGTGTAGTTGTTTCTTAAGAGCTATTTTTTAGTACATGTTCCTACTGAATATGAATAATTTTTAAATAGATCTATTTGATCCATAGACGTGACCCTAACAGGTATTACGACTCTGAATCAGAGAAAATCTGGGAGTAATGGCAATGAAGTGGTACTCTGCACTTTTTAGATCACTAGAACTGGAACCTCACCACCAGATCCAATTTAGTGTCATACCAAGGACACCCTCCTTTTTTGGTGGAGGTAGTCTTACTGCTCTGCAGAGATTACAGTTAGCGTATTCTATGCCTCGCCTACAAGGCAAGCTAACTTACTGTAAATCTAAAACAATGCATTTTGATATACAGATGATTATGAGATCCCAAACAAAGAAGCTGATTTAGTACCGAATAAAACCAGTATCTGATGCTTAGCGCCACCTAGCGGATATTAGGAGAAACTTAACAGGGAATCTACATGAATAATATATAATATGCCTGAGTCTACACTACCTATTCTTCGTGTTTTCTCGCTGCATTTTAAAGTAAGTTTCCAAATACATAACAATCGGATTCGTCGGCTGATCATCGCGTAATTCGATACAAGAATGTCGTTCATCTCCAATATTTTTCACAATTAATATATTATTTATAAACACCTAAATACCTATACATGGTGGTACATGTTTAGAAGGACTGAGTTTTGGATATCCAATTACAAGGGTGAGTCAAAGATTTTACAATATTTTAGTACGCGCTAGTAACAGAAGCAGTTAAAACAGTGATAGATAGCCACTGTACTTGATAGTATCATAGTAGTGCGCTGACACGTTGTGCATTGATTCATTCTTTAATTTAAAAGCCGCACAGATCAACGAAGAATGTAGTTAAATTCGGGAACTTCTGCTTTACGAGTTTTAACTAGGCCATAACGCTACGAAAGAAACCAAAGACATGTGTCGTGCGAAGGGTGAAGGTACAGTTGATCCCAATGCTGTAACCAGATGGTCTAAGATATTTCGCTTGTCTAGGAAGAACCTCGACAATCAGGTAAGTTCAGGTAGGCCTAAAACCGTGGATTCTGGTGGAGTGCTCCAAACCATAGAGGAAAATCTGGTGAGTAGCACTCTGGAAGTATCAGACGAGCTCGACATCTCATAAATCAGTGTGGTTTGTCACCTTCACGACTTCGGTTAAAGTATTCGGAGCTGTCAATGTATACAAATAAATGTCGCCACTTCTACACAGTAATTGAAGTGCAGTCTTTTTTTCGACAGACAATAATTATCTCCCTTGGAAAATGGAGAGTGCCGTTAGATATGACAATTCCAGAAACTCACACATACCCTCTTTTGCCTCTGTTCGTTAAACAATAGAGACGTTCTCTCTCGCCTCACTTATATAATCAGTAAAACCGTCAGACTTTTTCTGTTTTTCATCCTTTTCATACACTGCTTACTCATGGGCATTTTCTATTCGTTGGGACACATTTATATAATCTTGTTAATACTTCTTGTGTGTATGTTATGTATGTATTAAATGTTTCTGTATGTGTAAATGAACTTACTTTGTCTTTTCTTCCGTTTATTCAGTGTTAGTATATAGTGGATTAACTCATGTTAATATTGGGCCTTGGTGAGTAGGGACAAGACTAAATATCCCCATTATCCTCAAACAACCCAATATTTTCCCTAAGAAGCAAATTAGCACATTTGCATAAGGATAGAGACTGCAAATAATGAATTAGTCTATAAAGTAATGAGACTGATCTTTTTTTCATTTTTCAGACTGGCAACCCTGATTGAAAAGCAGTTTATTAATGTTGACGTTAAACACATAATTCATGCTTAGCTGAATTTTTAAAAAAATCATTACAGGTTTATTTCTCTATGTGTGCTAACAGAAATAGAACACAGGATTAAATTACGTGTCAAATGATATGACAATGTGACAGAAGTATTTAACAAGTTAACGCAGATACGAGAATTGTTCGAAAAGTTCTAAGCCTTACCAGAAATAAGCGTCAGAGCTGAAAATTTTTGTTATGACTATACACTACCACTTCTTTTAAAACTAGAAACAAAAATAAAAAAGAAATAATTCAGATTTCTGTGGAGGTCAGGCCTATGCAAAGGTGAGATGTATACGACAAATCTAAAATCAGGGTGAACAACCTTCATGTGTAGGCACTCTTAGCGTAATGGTTATAGTTCTAGGAAATGAAATCGGAAACTCGAGTTTGAATCCTGGATGTAGGGCAGACTGGGTTTATTAGCCTTGGTAAGGTAACCAGTGTAGGAGAAAGAAAATTCTGAATTCAAACCAGTTTTATCCCGCTTAAAAATTGACCTTGAGTCACATCCTGCACGTGGCAGAAGGTTAAGGTAAATACATAACATAGACATATGGAAACCAAAGTTATATCAATCTGGCATGTCAAACTTCGTGGGTTATTTGGTGCCAAAGCCATCATTGCAGATGAACTGTTGTGGTACTATTTAACCCATTGCTGGTGAGATAAGAGAGTTCATATCTTTCTCAAGATCATTAATCCGGAAGTAAACGTATTTGCATGACAGGAGTTCGAACTCACGACGATGTCGCAGTTTAGCATGTAAGTCACCACGCCACGGGGAGCCCACATAAGTTTCTGTACCCAATATATATATATATATATATATATATATATTTACTAATTTAATATCTACCAGCATTCACGGTACCAGAAAAGAAAGAAAAAAAACCCGCCAGGAACAAGAGATAAAAGTATCTCGAATCACCGCCCAGGGGAAAAAGAAAAAATTATAGGTCAAAAAGAAAGAAAAGGCCAACCTCGTCCGACCCCTTGAAAAAATCAAGGGATACGCAGTCAGTTGGTCAAAAGAAAGCTAAAACCTTCCGCGAATCCTGCAAGGCTACAATTACAAGAGTGCTCAACACGTGTGGAGCCATATATACTGTGGTTGGTTACAAGGTATGAGGTATTAGACACCAAGTCAGAATCGAACTACCTAAGAATGGCCTACTTGCCTATTCCACAAGCAAATACACCTCAAGAGGTACCATATATAGATATATATTTGCCAGAAGTGCTATGTCATCAGTGTAGTCCGCGTCCGTCATAGTTCGCGCGAAGTATCGTCTGATTTTTGCCTTTTCCAGTGTAAAGCCATTTTCTTTCATTAAATCTATCGACAACCGAAGTACGTTGTCTACGCAGATTATGAACAGGTATGGTGCTAATGTATGCTTCTGGCAAATACACCGGCCCATGCCGAATTCCTGCTGTATAGTCTGGAGTGGGCAGTAGGCAGCATACGTCTCCATGTGAACGCAGACAAAACGGAGTACATGTGCTTTAAACAAAGTGGCGATATCTCCACACTAAATGGTGGCTATATGAAACTAGTGGACAAGTTCACCTACATCGGAAACAGCGTCTCATCTACCGAAAATGACATCAATATGCGACTAGCAAAAGCATGGACAGCTATCGATAGGCTATCGGTGATATAGAAATTAGACCTATCCGTTAAAATAAAATACATTTGTTCGAAGCAGCGATCGTATCCATACTACTGTATAAATGCACTACTTGAACGCTGACTAAGCGTTTAGAGAAAAAGCTTAACGGCAATTGCACAAAGATGCTATGAGCTATATCAAACAAATCCTGGAGGCAACATCCCACAAAACAGTCGCTGTACGGCCACCTACTACCCATCTCGAAGACCATCCAAATAAGACGAACAAGACATGCAGGACACTGCTGGAGGAACAAGAACAAACTTATAAGCGACGTTCTCCGATGGACCCCTTCGCACAGGCGCGTTAGTGTAGAACGATCAGCTAGACCCTACCTACAACAGCTCTGTACGGACACAGAATGTAGCCTGGAAGAACTGCCAGAAGCGATGGATGGTAGTGACGAATGGAGAGAGAGAGAGAGAGAGAGAGAGAGAGAGAGCGAGAGAGAGAGAGCGAGAGAGAGTTAAGGAAATCTGTGTATGAGCTGCGCGACATGATGATGATGATGATATATATATATATATATATATATATATACACACACACCTGACGTCATATTCACGTAACGAACCCGCCCACAGGAAAAATTGCTAAAGCACAATACAAATCTACCACTCCACAAAGCAGAAGTACTCACGACCTTGACAATAACCAAATATGGTCGAAAGAAGTTGTGTTCGGAAAACACCAACAAAGACTTTGTTCAGTTTTTAAACTGTCCACAACTACAACTGGAAAATTTCATTCGCCAATAAGGAGCAAATAAAAAGCTAAATATCAAATCCTTTTTTATTACTTTCAATAATATCTGTCTACAAGAGAATCTGCTGCCGAAGTAGTAGTAGTAGTATATATATATATATATATATATACTTTTATCTGACTGATATATATATATATATATATATCAGTCAGATAAATATATATATATATATATATAAGTCAAATTGGCGACCGTAGTCGAGGGCGAACGGAAAGTTCCCTTTTTAATCTTCCCAACACCTTGGTGTAGGAGAGAGCGTTACTCCATTCCCTGGCTTGCTCCAACTTACCCTTGATCCATACTTTATAATACTGAGTTTTAAGCAAAGCATCATCAAGTACCATTTTTTGAGTCTTCGGTATGGTTCGACTTGGGATTGAACTCCGGTCTCCCGGACCATTGGCGAACACTCTACTCATCAATATATATATATATATATATATATATATAAAAGTATATATATATATATATATATATATGTATATAAAAGTGTATATATATATATATATATATATATATATATATATATATAAAAGTATATATATATATATATATATATATATTTGGATATGATGCAAAACTGCATTCACCAGTAGAGTTCCAGTTCTGGTGATTATTAGTATTAGATATGAATACATGAAACCATAAAAGTGTGGAAATTATTTGATATTATATAATTATGCGCAATATCCCTTGAAAACAACTAAAGTTCTGGAGATTTAGAGTTTGCGGTGTCGCTCTTTTATCATTACTCATTACAATTACTCATAGGTTCACTCTTACCTGGAGTGAGGGTCCCATTTATGGGTAAAAATAGATGTTTAAAAATTATTTGTATGCAAACAACAACAACTCTTAAGAAACAACTGTACAAAAAAATATAATTATGGACGCGATTCCCTAACCTCGACGCATAAAATTAACTGAGATGAGTTAACATGCCGTTAAAATAAATAATCATTAAATGAATCCATTACACAAAAATGTAAATATAAACCTACAATATTTGTGATTCTCTTACCTTTACGCAGAAAATAACCCCTGATGGTTTGATATTCCGTTAAAATCAATCAATTATAAATTCATTATGATGTTGCACGATCTTGAATTCTTTTTTATATATGATTAAATAAGTAATTTTTAAAAGAATAATAAAAAATGGTCGATTGTGAAAGGGAAAGTAAATTGAAAATATTATGTAGGTGTAAAATGTACAGCGTAAGTTAAGCCTTTTTGGAATCATATCCCAAATTGCACAGAGATTATACCACCCAGAAGATATAGTGTGGTTAATATGATTTGCAACCCACATTTTTACTTTTCGATTTGTCAATGCCTTATCTTTGAATTTAAAATCTCTTGTTGGAACAGGAGTATTTAGTTTTTACCAGCACGAACATAATTCTACATTCCACAGATAATGAATTAATATCCGATAAAATAAAAAAAAGAAAGAAAATACAGGAACAAATATACAAATCAGGAGTCTTCTTTGTTATCGTTGGAAATCTAAATTTTGTGAGCTTTGCCATGGGCTCATAAAAAAGGTTTTAGTCGAATGTGTAAAAATAATCCAAGACGATTGATTGATTGACTGATTTTAAAGGGATGTCAAATCGTCTAAGGTTATTTTATACCAAGAGGTTAGGCAGTCGCATTCATTGTACATATTTACATTTTTGTAGTTTCTACAGAAATTTTTGTACAGTCATATGATATCAAGTATCCCTAAATTAGACAAATAATTTGCATACAATTATATGATATCAAGTATTTCTATCTTAGACAAATAATTTGGACACAATTGTTTAGTAGTAAATATTACTATCTAATTCAAATAATTGGCACACAGTTATATGATATCAAGTATTTCTATCTTATACAAAAAAATTGCGCACAGTTGTATATCAATGATTCCTCTCTCTCTCTCTCTCTCTCTATATATATATATATATATATATATAATTATGATGTCAATATCAAGTTTCCTAACTTAGACACAGTCGTTAACGAATTATATATATATATATATATATATATATATATATATATATATATATATATATATATTATATATATAAACAGGATAGGCCATTAAATAACCTGCAATGGTTGATATGCCGTGAAATAACCAACCAACCAATTATTGTTAATACAAACAATGTAATGTCAGAGTAGACCCAGAATACTCATTTTTGGAGAGGGGATCTTACCTCTTTGCAGGGGATACAGTTAGGGTACACAAAGCCCCGCCAAACAGGTCGAGAAATAATTCAAAGCTAAATAATTACTTAAATGTGTTATCTAGTTTTCTAAAATGGTGACTCGTAAGGAACGTTCATTGAATGTACATGATTACACTAACAAGTTGGTTTAATAAAGAACGCTGTTAAAATTTACTCATAAATTTCGCACAGGCATCAAGTTTTTTTTTAGGCGAGACATTTCAGTATTTCTCTGTATTAGGCTATTCTAGATTAGCAAGTATATACATGCAGTAAATTTTTTCTTCCTTTCTTTCGGGGTGGACAAAATACCTCACGACTGTGAGATACTTAAATGTGTGTGTGTGGTGTGTGTGTGTGTGGGTGTGTGTTTGTTTGTTTGTTTGTACATGCACACGCGTATATGCGAATGTTTCAGAGTTAACAAGCATATCAAGGCATAAAATATTGGCCCAGCGGTTAGAGTGTTCGCCAATGGCCCGGGAGACCTGGGTTCAATCCCAGGTCGAGTCATACCAAAGACTTTAAAAATGGTACTTGATACCACCTTGCTTAACACTCAGCATTATAAGGTACGGTTCAAGGGTAAAGTGGAGCAATCCTGGGAATGGAGTAGCGCCCTCCCCTACACCTTGGTGTAGTAGCTATCGAAAAGGGAGCCTTCGGGTCACCCTCGACTATGGTCGCTAACTTTACTTACTTACATATAACATAGTCCTGAGGCACACTCACACCCAACCACACACACACACACACACACACACACACACACACACACTCACTCACTTACGTGTTTCTATGATGGAACTCTCTCTATTTCTCTCTGTGTCTCTCTTTCTAATTAACATTTACATAATGACAGTATCAAACACACACACACACACACACACACACACATATATATATATATATATATATATATATATATATATATATATATATATATATATATGTATATTTAGGCAGCATTTCTTCGTTAATGCAAATTTCATTAAACATAATAGACATTTTATGCCAACATATTTTCTTTTGGATCCGTTCGAATTCCCGTATTACTTTTATCGTATTCGGGGGGAATTGATTTAGGTATTGTCCATAGTTGTATGTATCCCTAGTATTTTCTGCCCGATTTTGGGCCATCATCAGTAGTAATTTGCTAAAACAAAAGTTACATCACTTTTGTAACAGATTCTCCCCTGATGATGGCCCAAAGTCGGGCAGAAAGTACTAGCGATACATACAACTATGGACAATACCTAAATCAATTCCCCCCGAATACGATAAAAGTAATACGGGAATTCGAACGGATCCAAAAGAAAATATGTAGGCATAAAATGTCTATTATGTTTGATGAAATTTGCATATATATATATATATATATATATATCGCTCTAAAAACGTTTTTCATCAATCAGAAAAGTACGGAATATTAGCCAGTAAAGCAGGATAAAACATAAAATGAATGTTTACTCATCTCTTAATGGTGGTCTCATTCATTCTTTTTAGATTATATATATATATGTGTGTGTGTGTGTGTGTGTGTGTCACAGTTAAGATGTATATCATAACATAAAATATATAAGTATATAGTATATACGTTATATCAAAAACAATATATAACCTCTGTGTGTGTGCACGCGCGTTAGATAAAATAGAAAAATGTTTTTCTTTTTCGTAAATATATATTTTTTCATATTCAGAAGACTTTTCTCTACTCAAGCAATTTTTCAAATTTTGAATTTATTGATTTAAAAAAAATCCTTTTAGACAAAGGCTCCTGTTAATAGCGATAAAAAGAAAATCATCATCATCATGTTGTGTCGCTAGCACGGATATCCCTGGCCCTCTATCACCACTTCTCCCTATCATTCATCGCCTCTGGCAGGTATTCGGGGCTACATCCCGTATCCTCACATAGCTGCTGAATGTATGTTCGAGCTGGTCGTCCTGCTTTTGCCTGGCCATATGTGGGGGTCCATAGGAGTACATCACTTATGAGCTCGTCCCTGCTTTTCCAGCAGTGTCCTGCATGTCTGGTTCGTCTAACTTGGATAGTTTTCGTGATGGGAGGCAGGTGGCCGTATAGTTGGTGTCTTGTGGGGTGTTGCCGACAGGACTTGTTCAAGATTGCTCGCAGCATTCTTGTGTAATTGCCGTCTAGCTTCTTCTCCAGCCGTTTAGTTAGCGTCCATGTAGTGCATCCATACAGCAGTATTGATACGACAGCTGCCTGGAAGAAACTGTGTTTCATTTTATCGGTTAGGTCTGATTTCCAGATGATCGATTGTCTATTGATAGCTGTCCATGCCTTCGTTAGCCGCGTGTCGATGTCCTTTTCGGTTGATGAGACGCTGCTTCCTAGGTAGGTGAATTTGTCCACTAGTTTAAGAGGGGTTCCGTCTAGTGTGGAGATGTCACCTGTTTGATTATATAGAAAATACTACATGGAAACAAGCTCTGACTTCCCAATTTGAATGTCAACCGATTATTTTTTACCTAGTTTTATTTAAAAATGACAACTTTGAGATGGTGATTGAAACTTCAGTCTTGATTGTTAATTCCAACTTCTACTATTCGGGATTTTCTTTCCATTCCTTCTCCTTCACCTGAGGAATGGTAAAAATAAAAACAAGGGAAAGATAACTCGTGTGCATGCATGTTGGAAAGTCAGAAATCATTTCGACATTGTATTTATATTGTAAATAGGAATGCCTGTCTAAAACTATAGAAAATTGATATTTTTCAAATATGATAAATCGCTTGAGTAGATTGATTTTAACAGCATCTCAACCAATGGAAGGTTATTTTGTACGTAAAGGTGAGTAAATCACGTTCATTATACGTTTATATATACATTTTTATGCGTGTGTATGTATGTCTGTTTGAGAAAAGCTTTATTCTACTTAGAATAACTGATATATGTTTAGTGAGATATTATCGTTCGGTACTTAACTAAAGAGTTCCCAAAAAGAGAGGTAATAATAAATAAGGGAGGTTACTCTCGATTACTTATCACAGTGTGTGTGTGTTTTTTTTGTTTTTTGTTTTTGCGCATGGCCTTAATGAATACGATTAATATTTAAACAAATCCATTAGACCATACATGGAACCCTAATAAGCGGCACTCCACATTCTCCAGAACTGGAACCTCACCATCAAGTGCAATTTAATATCATCCCCACGACACACCTATTTGAGGGGGTCTTATCACTCTGCAGGGGATACAGTCAGTGTATTCTAAGCCTTACTGACTTGGTGATATAATGAACTTGATTCTCACTGAGTGGTTTATTATTTTGACTTTAGGGTAAACATACTTAAACTTGGTAGATTTCTATAAAAGGAAAAAACTTACTGACTCAAATGTCCAAGAGAGTCGACAACGGATGAATATTAATTAATTGCATTCAAGTCACGAATTTGTAAATCTGTCAAACATCTCGTTGATTGGGTGCCCCACCGTGGAATACGGGTTAGTCAGCAATTCTAGCAAGAATATTAGTATTATACCGAGTTCAAATCTCACTGGGTGCCCCATACCAGTAGCCCTTTGCTGTAACAAGCTAACCTTAGAATTTATCTAAAAGATGTGAAATCAGTTATTAAACCTATTTGCCTTGGAATTCTATGACCAAAAATAAGAATATGTAGCAATCCAAATATAAGCACATGCTTTATACAATTTTATTTTTGGTTACAGATTTTCAATTCTGTAGAGTTTAGCAATGAATAATACCTAATAATGCCCGTTTTGATTGTATATTTCCTTAGAAATAATAAAACTCTGGTATCTTTTATCATTAAGGGTTTTCGGACTATTGACTTCATCTTTATTTGCACTAAGTTTCGGCCGATATGTCCTCCGACCTTCTTCAGGTGTTTGTCGAACTCGAGAACCTACAGGGAACTTCGAACTACGTCCTTATTGAGTCCACGTGGTCACCTGTTCTGATTCTGTTAGCCATAACCGGGTACAAGTGTTATGAATTCCTTTATTGTTACTCTCCTGCAGTCAGGATTGAACCTGCAGCTACCAGATAAT
Organism: Sepioteuthis lessoniana; assembly: GCA_963585895.1. NCBI lineage: Eukaryota > Metazoa > Mollusca > Cephalopoda > Myopsida > Loliginidae > Sepioteuthis > Sepioteuthis lessoniana. The sequence goes on along the minus strand of CAUZXS010005523.1, from coordinate 28,913 downwards.
TGTCTCATTAGAAGCTTAGGGAACCAACGCCTATAACCGTTACGCTATGTGTCCTGCTGGACAGTTTAGAGTGAATGTTTGGGACTTATAAACTTAATGTTCTTACATGACTAGGATTACTACTATTATGTAAAATTCTTTTACCTGTGATCATATTCAAATTTTTCTTTTTTGTCTAACATTTTGATTATTGGTTCCCATATTGTATTTATCTCTATACTTGGTCTACTCAACAGGTCACTATAACTCAAGATATGTGCTGATTCCTTAAAGAGTCTAATCCTCCAATGTTCTTCCCTATCAATTATTTCAACTTCATCCCAAAAGGGCAGATGGGTTCCCTTTTCTTTCCATATATGGTCTGCCATACCCTACTTTTCAATCTCACCTCGTACTGCCTTCCGATGTTCTTCTAACCTTACTTTTAGAGGGCGACCTGTCAGGCCTTTGTATATTCTACCACAACTGCAAGGGATGGAGTAAACACAGTTCTTGATTATGTTGAATTCCGTTGGTGGCTTGACCTGGAAGAGATACCTCCGGAGAGTTGAAAGACTTGTGAATATTGTCCTAATGTCATATGGACTACATATCTTTTGGCTAGTCATTTGACATAGGGCAGACATACTGTGGTGAGTTTTCGGTTATTGTCCTCTATCATCCTATCTAGGTTTCTTGGAGCCGATGTTATGCGCTCTGGGTTTGTTGCACATTAGTTAGTTTGAACCATAGATATAACTTACTTTCGGTCATGCCATCCCGAATATGATGATACACGCAGCTGAAAAAAGTAATATTTACTTCTCGTGTATTGTATGCAATACTAGCTTTCAGGTTTAAAAACACGCAAAAATGTGCATGTTATAGACTAATGGATACGGTATTTATGAGTAATGTTGTAAAAAGTGCTGCCAGAATATTTTTCTGAACACTTATGAAAGATATCATTCAATTAAAGGTTTCAAAAATGTTTTTAAAAATAACTTATATTTGTAAGTCCCCAATTAAAGAACTTTGTCCAACCAAATGAAGTGAAACTAGCATTTTTCATTTTGTGCTTTTTCTAGCCAATTTTTTTACACCTTCATTGCACACTGTCGGTGGAGCCTAGAATACACCGACAACATTAGAGGGGTAAAACCATCTCAAATATATGCTTGATTGATTGATTTTAATGGCATGTCAACTCGTCTAGAGTTATTTTTTGCATAGAGGAATCACGTTCGTAGTACATTTATATTTATTTTTTGGCGGAGTTGTTTCTTAATAGTTTTTTTTTTTATCATATTTACCAACTCCTCCGCTCGGGCAGGATATTACACAAGGTCAATTTTTAAGCGGAGTTTAACAGGTTTGAATTCAGAGTTTCCTTCTCCTAGACTAGTTGCCTCACCAAGGCTGAAGAACCTAATCTGTCCTACTATTTACCCGTAGCTGGAGGGAGAATAATTGGATTCATACCTTTCCCAAGGGTATTAGTGCTATGTGAAACGCAATCAGTCTCGTCCAGGATTTGAACTCGTATCGTCGTGTCCAATTCCTACGATGATAACCATTACACCACGGGCACCTCCAACAATATTTTTTTTATACACGGCTATATTGAATACGAATAATTTTTGAAGAGTTCTATTTGATTCATAGATGAAAAACTAACAAGTAAGATCACTCCTGGTCAGAGTGGACCTGGGAGTGATGGTAATGAAGAAATATTTCACACTCCTAGATCTCCACCATCAGATGCAGTTTACTGTCATACCCAGGACATCCCTTCTGCAGAGGATACAGTCAGAGTATCCTAAACCTGCTTAAAATAAATGAGAAACATATGTTCCTGTATCGTACACGATGGGAAAATCTAACTGAACTTACTTTGGAATAAAATAACCCAAAGAATGATGACATACTGTTAAAAACAACCACCCAACCAAATCAAATTATCCAAAGCTCTAGTGTCCTATCTAGGACATTCGTTGAGAGTGGGTCTTTTACAGTACAGAAATGCAGTCGGTGTATTCTACAATCCCAGCCAACTGGGCCTTTCAAAGTAGAAATTAAGACGAAAGAAAGTACTAGTTGAATCAATGTTTGTAACAAATGTTTTTGGAACCAACCTGTATAGGTGTTGTAGTGAGATAATAAATGATTTTCTCCCTTGGATTAGGGAGCGTGTCATTGTCATATGAGAATCCCAGAATCCATCTCGTCTCTTTCGTCTTTGTTCTTTGAAATCTAAAGACGCACTTTTTTGCCTATATTCTTTGAACTGTAGGGATGCTGTCTCACCACATGGCTATGACCTCAAATTCAAGTAATCCTTTTTCCGTTTTTGAACTCCTTTCATATACTGCTTGTTCATAGAAGAACATGTGCATATCTTATCTGTTATTTTTGTGTATTCTTGTTAATACTTCTTGTATGTATATTATGTATATATTGAATTTTTCTATATGAATAAATGAACTTGTCTTGTCTTTCCTACTGTTTATTTAGAATTAATATATCATTGGATGAACTGATACTAATGTTGAACCTTTGTGAGTGAGGGATCGACTAAATATCCTCCCTGGGGCCAACCAATTTCTTCTTTATAAACACTCTGTGACTTGACACATAGTTTAGAACTCAAGCATCGATATCAACGCTTTACAATTGCACATAGCGACAAAATGACCAAATACTTCATCCTGAAAACGGGCAAAGTAATAAATTGCTTAAGAATAATGTCCTATATCAAAGTACTAAGCGCTGAAATTTGTTCTGAATTAATATTTGTATTTGCTGATATGAGTCGACACTTTTCTCAAGGAGTAACCAAGGAACAGTTCGATATATTCGGGTTCTGTTGATCTGTATTGGCTGAAGGATAAACTAAACTTTTGTCTAGTAAGTATGCTTAAGAATTACCACTATCAACATGTCCGGTCTATCCACTTTTAAAATGGTCCATTTTTTTATCATATCAACTGACAATAATATCTCCATTCTATTTGGTTCCTTTACGTGCTACAAAACATCAGACATAAACTTTAAAATGCCTGACTAGATTCGTTTATATTTCACCTTTGTTATTGCAAGGAATTCTCGGTGGTGAAGCATTTCCTAAAAGCACATCGAGAAGTCAAAATAAAAAGCTTTTGCAAGGATTAACGAGTTTCATTGATTGATTGATTTTAACGGCATTTTAACTCCTCTAGAGTAATTTTATGCCTAGTGGTTCGGGAATTTCGTTCATTGTAGATTGAAAGAAAAACAAAAAAACCGCTGAATAATTATGAATGAAAAATAAAAACGTTATATTTTTAGAGTGAGTGGCGTTTTATGGCATATCGACCCTTGTTTATATATATATATATATATATATATATATATATATATATATATATATATATATATATATATATATATAATTTGTAAGTGAATAGTTTGTCGGTAACTTCATTTTAAACGCGTTGTTAGAGCTCATTTGTTTGCACACAGTTAAATTGTAACAAGTTTTCCTATCTAACACTAACTCTATCTAATATTAATCATTTGTTGGCAAATAGTTAAATAGTTTCAATTATTGCTATTAAACATTAGTAATTCTCTTTATAAAGTATTTCGACGTAATATGAATAATTTGCTCACAACTGTATGGTTTCAAATAATTAATGATAATAATTTTTAGAAACGATTCAACAGTTCTATTTGAGCGATAGTTAAGACCCTAAAGATACTACCAATTCGGATAGGAGTGAACTTGGAAGTAATGGCAATGAAGAAATACTCTGCTTTCCCAAAAGCTCTAGGATTAGAGCCTGATCGTCGGATGCAGCCTAAAGTCATACCAGGACACTCGTTGGTGGGAGGGGGCTCTTACTCCTCTACAGAGGGTAGAGTCGACGTATTCTATAGCCCCAGCCGACAGGGTGGTATATTTTCTGAGACATATTTCCCCGAATTCAATGAACATTTTATTCATATTTTTGTGTAGTTTTCTAATTGTTTTTGCACAGAGTTATATGATATAAAGTATTCCTATCTAATACAAATAATTTTCACACAATACACCTTTAATACATATATATATATATAAATTGGCCGACAGTAGTCGAGGGCGACCTTTTCAATAGCTATTACACCAATGTGTACGGAAGGGCGCCATTACTTTTCATAGATTGTTCTTCGTATCCTTGATCCTTACCTCATAATACTGAGTGTTAAGCAAAGAGGCATCAAGTACCCTTTTTTGAGTCTTTGGCATGACTCGACCTGATATTGGATCCCGGTATCCAGTGTCAAAATTTATATATATATATATATATATATATCCTAAAGTACATTTTGCTAAACAAAAATTTATTGTACAAGAACTTTGAAAGATTTTCTTCTTAAGCATGCACGTTTTGGAGGAGGGATATTGAACTACCACTTTGAAATTGCACTTCTAAAAGAAAGTCAAAATTATCACAAGTAAGATTCAAACGAAAAAAATAAAAATGACGTCTACTTAATTCACGTGACCAGATTACATGATATGTCCTCATTTGATTATGTGTAACATAGCGTTGTTTTATGTATTTTTTAACACACCGCTATTATCTTTTGTAGTCAGGTTACATTGTTAAATATATTACAATGATTTAAGATGTTTGTTAAATAGACAGATCTAATATGATACTTCGATCATCCATTAGCTAAAATCTAGTTTGACTGTTACCCAACAATGTCTCTGGGCATAGTGTTAAATAGCTAATAAACAAGCCATTCCTTTTCCAAATGTTTGTCAATTACAAGTCCACAACTTGTTCGCTCACATTTCTAAATCTAATACGAAAACTGTCGACTTTAACTCTTAATGCCCAATCTTTATAATTTATGGCAGATATTTTTTTATATAAAGACGTTGGTTGTAGTTTAATTAGCTACAAATAAAATGGGTTTCAATCTCAATCTGATTGTAAACATACTGTCATGTCTAGAGTTTTCCCATCTTGAGACATTTTTAAGCATCACAAACTTCGATGTTTGCAAACTGACACTTTTTAGCAAACTTATAAAGATGTCTTTTTCGCACCAACTTATAAAAAATGTCTTTTTTATACGAACTTATTGGAAATATCTTTTTAGTACCAGCTTATAAAAATGTCTTTTAGGCACCAGTTTATAAAAATGTCTTTTTTACCACCAGTTTATAAAAATATCTTTTTGGCACCAGTTTTAAAAAATGTCTTTTTGGCACCAGTTTTGGAAATGTCTTTTTGGCACCAGTTTATAAAAAATATCTTTTTGTAACCAGCTTATAAAATGTCTTTTTGGCATCCATTTATAAGAAATGCCTTTTTGGTATGAACTTATAAAAAATATCTTTTTAGCACCATTTTATAAAAATGCCTTTTAGGCACCAACTTGTAAAAAATATTTTTTTTAGAAAAAACTTATAAAAATGTCTTTTTTGTTTCCAACTCGCAAAAAAGTCTTTTTGACACTAACTTATAAAAATGTCTTTTTAGCACCAACTTGTAATATCTACCTTTCTCATCGCACTTAATTCGGTTCGTAAATCTGCGACAGTGAGAAACAACGTAAATTGGAAATAATTAAGAATAAACTCTTGCTACGTTTGTCCCACAGGAGCCTCGTCAAAAACATCAACTTCTCTGATCGTCGGAGCTACGAAAAGCCAATGGTTTACAGAAACCCAAATAAAACTTCAAAAATCATCATTTTCTATTCTATCGATCTGTCAAAAACCAACAATAATAAAATGGAATAAAAAATAGATATAGAATATTAGAAATACTAAAGAGTGTATTGTCACAGAGTGTTACGATAAAAAGCAACACTAATAAGGTGGAATAAAACTAGTTATAAAATAATAGAAATAATGACGAGTTTATCGACCCAGAATGGTGGGATAAAAAGGATTAATAATAAGATGGGATACGATTTGTTATAAAATTACAATAATAAAGAGTGTTTTCATAAAAACCTATGAATAACCTTGTGTTTTTATAAAAAACAACAATAAGATCGAGTAAAACTTATAATAAAATAATAGGAATAATAAAGAGTACTTAAAAAAACGTAAAAAAAATTAACAAGAAAAACCTAAAGAAGCTCTCAGTTATATTACAACTACTCTTTGCATCAAAGTGTTTGTTGCTTTTTTATTATCTCTGCTTCAACGCAACGGGTGAATGTTTCGAATATCAATCACTGACTAATAAATGTTATCCCCTCAACAGATAAATCCAGTTGACGTATATTGTAGTGAAGACCGAACCGACAGCCACTGGCTGTTTCTGAGACCTTAAAACACCAAGAGGCACAAGTAGCAAAAGTCTCGGTTTCGAAGTGGCTTCATATAAATCAAGGCTCAACTAACGAAAATGTTTAAAACTAAGAAATCCAGGCAGTTTCTCCCATAACTTACTCGCCCTGTTAGCGAGTTTAGAATACAGTGAATGTATCTTCAGCAGAGATAGGTGTCATGGGTACGACATTAAATTGTATCTGATGGTGAGGCTCCAGTTCTGAATATGTGAGGGGTGTGGAGTACCCATTCATTGCCATTACTCCAAGGTTCACTGGTGTAGTAGTATCTGTTAGAGTCAATATGAGTTAAATAGATCTGTTTAAAAATTGACAGGGTTGATAGGGTCATGTGCCAAAAAAATCTTAAGAAAAATCATCACGAAAAATATAAATTTGAATGTACAATGAATACAATTCCTTAACCTCTAAGGTTAACATACCGTTAAAATATCACACACTCAATGAATCAATCAAAATCTTCATATCTCAAAAGTATAAACTAAATTTAAACCAAGAAATCATATTTTCCTTTAGTTATGCATCAAATTAAAATATGATTATTACAATTAAATCACGTCCTGAAAAAAGAACAAAATGCAACTGGCCCTGTATATATATATATATATATATATATATATATATATATATATATACGTAGAGCTGCATAAGCACTATCATCGATATTGAGCACTTATTATAAACATAAAAACTACATTATATATATATATATATATATATATATATATATATATATATATATATATATATAATGAACTCTCTCCCGTCGATCTCGGATAAAGGTAAGAACAGTTGGACTATCCACAGGGGTCATTTATTTATAGTGGTGAAGGTTTGTGTAGAATCACCGATACTGAACTCTATGAATATAGCAAACTACATTATACATTGGCATAATGGTTAGAGTGTTCGCCAGTGGCCCGAGAGACCTGGGTTCAATCCCAATTCGAGTCATACCAAAGATTTAAAAAATGGTACTTGATGCCTCTTTGCTTAACACTCAGTATTATAAGGTACAGATCAAGGGATAAAATGGGTCAATCCTTGGAAAGGAGTAGCGCCCTCCTCTACACCTTGGTGTAGTAGCTATTGAAAAGGGAGTCTTCGGCTCACCCTCGACTACGGTCGCCAACTTTACTTTACTTACATTATACAGACATGCATACATACATACATATATAAAATGTAGTATATATATATATATACATTGCAAGAAGTACCTGGTCATCTGCATAGTCTGCAGCAGTTATAGCTTCTGCGATATATCGTCTGTTTATTGGATTTTGTGCGTCTATGTCTGTGTGTGAAACCATTTTTTTCCCCATTATATCTATTATTAATACAATAATAAAGAAATCTCAAGACCGAATGCGATAGAAGATAAAGTAATATGAACATGTTAGGGTGTTTTTAGGTAACGATAATGGTGTCCAAAGGTGCGTGTGGGTGTATTTAGTACAGACGAAAATATGCAATCGATAAAATAGAATTATCAGAAGAAAGAAAGACGCCGAATGATAATCTCGGACTGTGGTGAAAGAGCTGCCAACTCTCCAGATTTTCGACAGGCGACATGATATATATTGGTTCATACCAATGTTGTCAGGGTCATTGAAGCTAATGCTAAAGAGAAAAATAAAGAAGAAAAGCTGACCTATTCTAGCAGAGAAAAGAGAGGAATACGGTTCAAGAGAGAAAGAAAAAGGGAGATACGAAAAAAGTTACAGAGACGCGGAGAAAATATAAGAGAGAGAGAGAGAGAGACAGACAGACAGACAGACAGAGAGAGAGAGACAGAGAGAGAGAGAGAGAGGCGAAGTAGTTTATAGAGAGAGAGAGACCATAGAGAAAGATACAAACGAAAAAGATTAGAGAGCGTAAAGCGAACGGGATTAGACAGAGTGAGTGAAAAATAGATTAGAAGAAGAAGAAGAAGAAGAAGAAGAAGAAGAAGAAGAAGAAGAAGAAGAAGAAGAAGAAGAAGAAGAAGAAGAAGAAGTGGGGGGAAAGACGGCTAGAAAAGTGAAGAGGATTAAAAAGAAACGAAAGAAAGAAGAGGGGTAAGAAAGAAAGTAAGAGTGCGAAAAACTAAGAGGGCTAGAGAGAGAAGAAAGAAAGAAAGAAAGAAAGAATCCTGGAGAGAGAGAGAGAGAGAGAGAGAGAGAGAGAGAAAGAGAGAAGGGGGAGAATAAGGTTTGAAAGAGGGAAAAGAGGGAATTACAAGAAATGACAAATGGTAAAAAGTTAGGTGTTAAAAAGATGCGTTTTACGAAGCCGTGTTTAACAATTATGAAAAATGAATGAATAAATAATGAAATAAAATAATTTTAAAAATATCAATAACAAAAATAGAGGTTAAATAAGGCAAGTCTGTTGTCAAATCTTTTTTTCTTTCTTCGAATTCAAAAAGCATAAATTACTTATTTTCACTCGCAGCATTCCACCACTCTAGAAAAAAACATGAAGAAAACAAAGATTTAAAAAAAAAAAAATGAAAGAAAACATGTCTGCCCAAATTTTCGAGTGAATGATCGTCTTCTAACTATCTTGTATATTAACAAATATGTTTTCCATGTCACATTGACAGAAAACTCGCGAAGGTAAGAATTCTTTTGCATATTAAATTGTCATTACTATGAGTTGTTTTTATGCTTCTTTTTAATATCTTTTCACATTAACTTAAAAAAAAAGAATCTTTGTACAGAACATATACACGAATAATACAATATATATATATGCAAATAAAATTTTATTCAGTAATTTATTCGATAGATACCCAAAATACCCTCTCAAATTCTTTCTCTTACCATTATTTCTGAAATCATCCAATTTAATGTCTTATCTTTTTCACACTATTTTTGATCTAATGAGGCAATTTGTTCCAATTAGCCAAAAAAATCCAGTTGGTTAAGAGATTTAGTTTTTGAAAATCTGTCTTAACAATAAATTTCGTGTTGGAGGAGAAATATTGAAAAAAAATGTCTACCATAATTAGAAATCCCATTAATTATTTTGAAAGTTTCAATTAAATTGCCACTCATTCTTTTTTCTAGAAAAGTAAGTAAAGTTGGCGACCTTAGTCGAGGGTGACCCGAAGGCTTCCTTTTCAATAGCTACCACACCTAGGTGTAGGGGAGGGCGCTACTCCATTACCAGGATAGCTCCACTTTACTCTTGATCCTTACCTTATAGTGCTGAGTGTTAAGCAAGGCGGCATCAAGTACCATTTATTGAGTCTTTGGTATGACGCTATCTGGGATTGAACCCCAGTCTCTCAGACCATTGGCGAACACTCTGCTCATTAGGCCAATGGCCCAAATTCTAGTACAGTAGCAAATCCTAATTTTCATAATTTCTACCTGTAACTGTAATTTTTTTACTCATTTTATTATTTTCTCACCCTTCTTAGAATATCCACCAATCTCATTACACTTCAATGTCTATCTCGACACTGGAGCCCAAATCTGAGCATAATATTCTGTGGGTCTTACTTGGTTTTATGTATTTAAACAAAAAAACAAAAATATTTGCCACCCTTGGAATAAAATTTCTAACCATCCAGACAATCATTCCATTTATTCTGACATATTTCTATATTAAATCTTAATAACAATTGACTGATTTTTTAAGAGTATTTACCTATTAGCCGATATTGTTATTCAACTCCTTGCGAATTTTTCATATGAGCTCTAACGGATGGTTTTTCACAAGAGTCTGAGTGACAGCAAATCTCCTCAGGTCTCTAGAACTCTTTTAACGATCTTAGCTGACTTTTGTAATACTTTGGTTCGGATGGTTTCACTTCGTCCTCCAGGTCTCCCAAATCTACGCTATACTAACTTCATATATATATATATATATATATATATATATATATATATATATATATATATATATATATATATATATAAATGAGATATATATAAATGAAATGTTGGACCATATATAGATCTAAGTTCGAACTGTTAACGGTGCTTGATACTGTCAGTTTCTCGCCTATACAATCATCAGATTATGGTTTTTCATAGATACTGAGCACTCTTTATTTACCTATATATCAAACTACAATATATATATATATATAGAGAGAGAGAGAGAGAGTGAGTGAGAGAGAGAAGTAATCTACCCAGGTTTGATCTGACAGGATCATCAGGATAATTATTTACAAATTGTATTATCTGAATTTTTTTTTCACACTGCCAAAATTATAAATTGGTATAAAAACAAATATATATATATATATATATATATATATACATATATATATATATATATATATATATATATATATATATATATATATAAAATAAAAACAAAATAAATTCGACCGACGTTGTATTTTCTATACCTCGAATAGAATCTTGTAATGTAAGCAGTTTTAAAATAAGCATTCCCTGATTCTAAATCTATATAATTTATTTACCAATATTTATGTGTTTATATTTTGCTAATACTATATTTTAAAAAAAAAACGATTGTTAACTTCTCTGTGGGGCTTAAAACACGCTGACTGTATCCCCTACAAAGGGTTTCCCCCACACACAAAAAGGCTGTTGTAAGTATGATACTAAACTGCACCTGATGGTGAGGCTTTAATTCTGGAGATGTGATTATGTGGAGTACTCCTTCATTGCCATTACTCCCAGGTCAACCCTGACCCAAATGGGTAGTACCTGGTAGGGTCTCATCTATGAGCCTAATAGATCTATTTAAAGAATTATTCATATTCGATAGGGTCATGAGCAGTATAAAAAAATCTTGAGAAACAACACAAAAAATGCAAATATGGACGTACAATGAAGGTGATTCTCTAACCCATAGGGATAAAATAAACCTAGACGAGTTGATATTCCATTGACTAGTTTATTTTTACGCGGAAATGACTGAATAGTTTCTCCTGCAACACAATTCTGTGGCAAATAATGAATAAAACATAAAGATATACGTTTTTATTGTTTCTCGTTCTACGACAAATGATAAAATCCAGATATCTTTTTTAGAATAAGATTAACTTTCGGAGGTTGTTTAAAATCAATCAATCAATCGGTCAATCAATTCACAATTAGTTTATTACCTCTTTATTACTAAAATGTTCATATCACTTTATATATACATGTATATAGGATGTGGCAGAAATACCTGCTACATTTACAATTAAACTGTCTCCTAATGATGCAAGTGAACTTAGGTAAGTGGTAATGGTAGCTCCATCTAGCTAATGTCTTATCAATTTTTTTAGATACAATCAGTTACGATCATGACTTGGACCAGTGCACACCGTACATTTGCTAGTGATATTTTAGATTGATAAATCTGTAATTGCTAAGCACAGGGCTTCTCGTGCTCATTTCATGTTACGTCAAAATAATGCTGTTCCGGACAGAAAATCGTTACTACTATGGACTGAAAATTCTATTCAGAACAACATCATTCCAATGATTCACCAGTCTTTAAAAAAAAAACCAACATTTAAACAGCAAACACGTAGTGTGCACCAGTCCAAGCTATGATAATAATTGGTTGTATCTGAAAAAAATAAATAAGTTACAAGACATTAGCTAGAAGGAGCTACCAGTGCCATTTGCCTAACTTGACTTTCACCAGACGAGTGATTGTTTAAAACGTGGAAAGCATATCTACCGCATTCTGTATAGGATCGCGTGGTAATTGAGCTAAACGTATAGAAAGTACAACAAAACAAATAAGCCAACAAAAGTACTTACAGAATCAACTGTCAAGACGTGGAGATCTTCATTAAAAGTCGGACTTGATCAAATGTCACTTTAGATTTTTAGGCTTCAAATTATCTGAGAGCCAAAATACGTTTGCGAAGTTTTCTTCCGTTACATTGAGTGTCCACGTTGCAGAAAACTCGAACTGATTAAATGTTAGTTAACAAGATGAAAGAAATATAAATATTTGAAATACGAGAAGCGATCAGTATACGAGTAGAACGGAGATCCATTCTTGACTAAATATGTGATATGTTTCAACATGTCCACGACCAAACACGGACCACTTCATCTGAGTGAACATGTCTCTTCTTTTGTCGGCTTCTCATTTTACTGTGACCGATTATTCCACTCCACTGCCATAGTCTTCGACTTTTACCCTTCCGTATCGGTCCTTTTGCTGCTATTGTTTATTGTGGACCTCCACGTAGTGCAGCCTTAGCAGCAACATATTTCAAGAACACCAAAGAATGTTCGAAGATATTACGGGAACAAATCCCATTGATGGGGTATTAGAATTTGTTGACTGTATCGCCTGCAAGAGGGTTAAGACCCCCAACCAAGAAAAGGTGTGTTTTGATATAAACCTAAACTGCATCTGATGGTGAGGCTCAAGTTCTGGAGATCTGAAAAGTGTACAGTACCCCTTCCTTTCTCTGACTGAGTGGAGTTGTGAGAAATGTTGGGGGCCCACCTATGAGTCAAATAGATTTCTTTAAAAAGTGGTTCGTATTCGATAGGAATACTTGGTGCATGTTACTGTAAATCGTTTGTAATAAGAATAGTTACCGGAAACTATAATTTTTTTACTAATGATTACATTAATTACTTGAAACCATATAATTATTAGCATTAGATAGGAATACTTGAAACCATGTGAAAATTATTTGTATTTGATAGGAATACTTGATATCATATAACTATAAAAAAAACTCATACGAAACAACTACACAAAAAATATAAATATAGGTGTACAACGCAGACAATTCCATAATCTCTAGGAATAAAATAACCCCAGATTGGTTGACTTTCCGTTAGAATCAATCAATCAAATGGTTCCGTGCTGTACAGACAAAATCAAATTACTGTTCATCCTAAATCACTCAGATTTATCATCTCCTATGTTAAGTCGACAACACAAGAGACACCAGAACGTACCTTATTCCATACCACAATCACATCTAACACAGACTACTCAATCTTCTTTCCCTAACCCCCTACCCCAACGTTTTCGATATTTCCTGGACACCTCTCTGGCCCAGGTGGCCCAGTCGACTGGCGCTGCAGAATACACCGACTGTATCTCTGCAGAAAGGTAAGACTTCCCAAACGAGTGCCCTGGATATGATATTAAACAATCTGATAGTGAGGCTCCAGTAATGTTGGAGCTTTGGGAAATGCGGAGGGTCCCTTCATTACAATCGCTCCCTGGTCCATTCTGTGTCGGAGTGGTAGCACCAGATAGGGTCCTATCTATAGGTCAAATAGAACTGTTTGACATGTAAACTGTGTATTTATGATAAACTGAATTGTTTGAAATAGAACTTTTCAATCATTTAACGGTGTGTAAACAAAAAAAAAAACAAAACAAAAAAAAAACAAAAAAAAAAAAACAAAACAAAGAAAAACAAAACAAAAAAAAAACTGTGTACTTATGCTAAAATGAATTGTTTGAAATAGAAATGCTTTTACATTTAAATGTGTGTAAAAAAATGACTGATTTATCAACTAAATTTGTTTAGAAATCATATATTTAATATATATGTATAAAAATGGATTTGGCATTAAATAACCTACAATGGTTGATATGCCATAAAACCAAACCGAAACGAAAAAACAAACTGACCACCTCTCACCACACACGCTAGGTGCTCCATCAGATTTTGTTAACACTGACGAGAACACAACTTATTCATTGATTATCATTAAATAGAAATAATTACTTGAAACAATATAATTAAGTATAAATTATCAACATTGAACAGGAATACTTGAAACCATCGAACTGTGTGCAAATTGGCATTTTATAAAGTTGCTATGAGTTCTGTTAAGAGTTTTCTCTAAAAATATATGGGTTGGATTTCAGCGAGACATTTAGTGCCGTTACTCGAACAAGAACGGAGGAGTCCCCGTGGCGTAGTGGCTAACGTGCTGGACTGTGACATCGTAGTAGGCGAGTTCGAACTCCAGTCGGCCTCCTACGTTCACATTCAGATGAATACTCGTGGGAAAAGAATGAACCCTCTTATCCCTCCAGCTATGGGTTAAATAATACCACTACTGTTCTCCTACAAGGATGGCTTCGGCATTAAATAACCCATGAAGGTTGATATGCCAATGAACAAAGAAACCAAAATTGAACAAGTGCATTTGTATATTTGCAATGTCTGCAACTATTTTAAATTCGGAGAAAAGGACGTAAAAACGATTTATGAACAATCCATTCGTCCAGCTAGGTAACTAGCTTCATTGCTGTCTTTAACTATTCATATCGATCTATCTAACCACAAGGGTCAGCTGAAAATGGAATGTGACTAAATGAGGTTTATTTTTCGTCGTAGTCCCCCTTCAAGGATACACACTATTCCGTTATTATTGCAGGTCTTGGATCCCATTGGTCAAAAAAGTCATTTATAGCAAATATGATGCTAGCACAGGAACTTTTCCTCCCTCCGTATAGAACTTCATAGAAACAAAGTCAACGGCACTTGGTGACAGTTTTAACTCTGTGTCTACGCTATCCTAAATTGAATCTACATATATTCTATTACTGATTTTGAGCTTTCTTAATTCATAAATATAGCAAACTGCATCATACACACACACACACACACACAAATATATATCTATATAAACATTTTAAATCTCACCTAAAAGAAAAGATCCATTTGACGATTGTGGTTTCTGTTTGAAAAATCAACACAACTATTAGTTATGGAAGAAACCTAAGAATGTGAGATTTAAATTGCTTTTAGTCTTTATACTGCTCTACTTGCCAGTATTTGAGAACTTTTGGTTGGTTGTTTTCTTTTACGGCGTATCAACCCTTTTTAGGTCATTTAAAACCGAATTAAGTCATTTTGGTTTGGTTTGGTTTGGTTTTATGGTATATCAACCATTATAGGTTATTTAATGCCAAATTCATTTTTATACTTATAAACAGTTTTATTTTTTTAAAATTCAGTTTAACGTAAGTACACAGTTTAAATGTCAAACAGTTCTATTTGACCCATAGATAGGACCCTATCAGGTGCTACCACTTCGACGCAGAGTGAACAGGGAGCGATGGCAATGAAGGGATACTCCGTATTCCCCCAAACTCCACCATTACTGAAACCTCACCATCAGATTGTTTAATATCATATCAGGACACTCGTTGTGGGAGTCTTACTCCTCTGCAGAGATGTAGTTGGTGTATTCTACAGCCCTAGCCGACTAAGCCAAGCACTTTTGATTTATCCACTTTAAAACGATAGTTTGTTCTCATCTCTTTTTACATATATATTCATATATAGTGTGCGTGTATGTGTGTGTATGTGTGTGTGTGTGTGTGTGTGTGTGGATAGATAGATAGATAGATAGATAGATAGGAGTACTGCTCTTATGTTTCAAACAGCCAATAATCGCATGGGTTACACACACACACACACACACACACACACACACACACACACACACACACATATATATATATATATATATATAGAGAGAGAGAGAGAGAGAGAGCAAGAGATTTAGTACTGCTGGCTTGGTTTTGAGACTTGAAAAGAACATTATGCAAGAACTAATTTTATTGCGACTAACATGACAAGGCATGCATTCGCTTGTGATTTGTCGTGAATGCGAAATTTCTGGAAAATGTTTTTTTCATAGAATTAGAATTAGATTGTTAAATATTTAAAAAAAAGCATAATCAACTAAAGAAACTTTTCAAATAAGACAAAAATTCCACATTTTCAATCGCCGGTCGGTACATAATTTAATGATATGAATAAGTTTTTACAAAATAAATAAAAATTAGATTTGGGTGTGCTTATTTTGAAATTCTACCTGCATCTTTAAAAAAAAAACAAACTAGAGAGTGCTCACATTGAAGAAACAATACAAATCATCATCATCATCATCAGCAGCAGCAGCAGCAGCATCAAGTCACACTGACAGCACGAATTTCCCTGACTCTCTCTCTCTCTCTCTTTCCATTTGTCCCTATCATCCATCGCTCTCGCCAGGTCTTCCAAACTACATCCTATGTCCGTACAGAGATGATGTAAATAAGTTCCCGTTGGTCAGCCAACACTGGCACGTCCATGTGTAGGGGTCCATGGAAGAACATCACTTTTGAATTCGTTCTTGCTTCTCCAGCAACGTCAGGCTCATCTTACTACGGATAGTTTTTGAGATGGGATGTAAGTGGCCGTACAGCTGCTGTTTTGTGGGGTGTTGCTGACAAGATTTGTTCAAAATAGCTCGTAGCATGCTTGTGTAGTTCCCATCTAGCTTTTTCTCAATGCGTTTTGTTTGTCTCCATCCGGTGCATCCATACAGTAGTATTGACAGCCACAGCTTGGAAAAATCTCGTATTATTTTATCAGATAGATCAGACTTCCATATGATCGATAACCTATTGACAGTAGTCCACGCCTTTACTAGGCGTATGTTAACATCTCTTTCAGTAGATGAGATACTGCTGCCGAGGTATGTGAACTTGTCTACTAATTTTATAGGCTTGCCACTTAGAGTGGAGATGGCTCCTTCTCGTTTAAAACATATACTATGTTTTATTTGTACTCCATGGAGACCAATGCCTCCTGTTGTTTGTTCTAGGCTATGCAATAAGGATTCGGCTTGGGTAGGTGTATTTGCAAGAAACAAATCTGAATGGTCAGCGTCTGTTATGTTTTCTGCAGGATATCGTCTACTTCTTGCTTTTTTAGCGTAAAGGCATTTTCTTTTATTAGATCTATCGACGTTCAAATTACGTAGTCAAGACAGATTATAAACAAATATGGTACTAAAACTCCAGCGACAATGTCCAAGAAGACTGTGTCTTCATCAGATGAGTGAACCTTTATTTTCGTGTTTCTCTAAAGTATCATTAAAGTCGTAACAGTTTCTTTGGGGAGATGATAATACAAATTCTAGTTACTTAGCCAATACCCATTACATACACGGTATCGATTTCTTTTTAAATAAAGATTACTGTACCTATTTGTGTATAAGACGCATATTTTTTCCAGATTTTTCACAGTTAAAGTTAGGGGTGCGTATTATACACGAAAACTATATAATTCATTTTTGTGTCTACATGCCTTACTATATTCGGGACAAGATAACCGAAAGTAAGTTATATCTATGGTCAAAACTTGTGTTTTACGCCGCTGTAGAGAAATATCTACTGGAATGTATATTTGTTTAAAATAATTATTTTATTTTCGATGAAAACTTGTTGCATTTTTTGCGTAAACATGTCTGTGAGTTTGTCTTAAATACTATGTAAATTTTGCGTTTCAAAACATAACGTGAACTCTACAATTTCTTATTTTTACTTAGTAGGAACCAATAAAAAGATGAACAAATACTAAATTGAGGTTAAATTTAGCTGCTATGAATTGGAAGTAAAATCCATCGGTGACCTAACGTCACTCGATATCGTCCTTTCTAAGTCCTGATGATGGTTCATTAGAACCGAAACGTCATAACGTTAACTTTCTTTTACATTAAATTCTGCTATGAATTACCGGCTCATTGGTCTAGAGGGTAGAGAGTTCGCCAATGGCCCGGGAGACCAGGGTTCAGTCCTAGGTTGCGTCATACCAAAGACTTAAAAAATGGTACTTGATACCTCCTTACTTAACACTCAGCATTCTAAGGTACGTATCAAGGGTAGTGGAGCAATCCGGGCGAAGGAGTAGCACCATCCCCAACACCTCGATGTAGTAACTATTGAAAAGGGAGCCTTCGCGTCGCCCTCGACTACGGTCGCCAACTTTGCTTACTTTATGAATTCTAACCCCCCCAAAAAAAAACAGTGCAGAATGAGAATGTTTTTCTAGAATTTCGTAGTTCAAAGCTAGGAATGCGTGTTATACATGAATTTATTACGGTAAATTTATACAAAAATAATCAACAAAAATTTTAACTGGGTGTGCTTGTTCTGAAACTCTACTGATATCTTTAAAAGACAAATCAAAAGTAGACAGTGCTGACATTGAAGGAACATAATAAAAATTCTGATTACTGAGTCAACTCCCATTAGTACCGATTCTTTTTTAGATAAAGATTACGTCGCTTGACCACGTGAGTGCAACGCAGGCGTTTTTGCAGAGTAACGGTGAAGAGATATTTTCCAACATGTGATGTCTTGTCAGAAAACACTGAATGGCCTCTTGTGCTTGACACAACAAAGTCAATCTATCATTCTATTCACCAATCGATTTATCAATTGGGTAAATTCAATGATTACTCAGTGAACATATTACTTGTTTCTGAGGGTGGAGACTCCCCACCGCAGAAAACAGGAATCCCATTCGAAGATTTCGTTTACAAGATGTGTTTAAAAAGTATCATGACTGAAGCTGGATTTACTAGAACAGATATCAACGATGAATGAAACGTTATTCCCCCACCCCAGATACAAGGTATGATCAGAAAGTTTTCAGCCTGAAGCTGGATTGACCAGGACAGAAATAGACAATGAATGAAACGTTACGTTTCTTTAAAATATGTGTTGTTTTCAAAAAGTATCGAGACTAAAGCTGTATTTACCGAGACCAAAATTAACAATTAATGAAACGCTATATTTTTTTTTCAAAATAACAGTTATGTTCAAAAACTATCGAGGCTGAAGTCAAATTTACCAATATAGAAATGAACAATATATGAAACGTTAATTTTCTTTAAAATACCAGATGTGTCGAAAAGTATCAAAACTGAAGCTGTATTTACCAACACAGAAAAGAGCAATGAATGAAACATTGGTTTTCTTCAAAATACCAGGTGTATTTAAAAGTAATGATGCCAAAATTGTCTTCATTAAAATAACTTGCAATGCATTTTTATATTAAAATTATTAGCCATGAATTCCTGTGGTACAATAACAGATAATACGTAATAGAATGTTTTTTATTGTATATTAGATTTTGTTTGGTTATTTGGTTTAAAAGCACATCAACCTTTCTGGTTTTCTTAATGCCAAATGTTGTTTATATATATATATATATATATATATATATATATATATATATATATATATATATATATATATATACAGTTAAATGGTTTTAAGTATTGATTTTTAGCACTAATAATTCTGTTTATCAAATGGTTTCAAGAATTGCTACCTCATCACAATGGACCCTCAGTCACCCATTTCTAGTACCTTTAAGATAAAATAGTGTTGGGTACTTGTTTGCCATAAGAGCAATTTGAAGAATACGTCGGAAAAATCATAAAAATGCTAAGGCTTGACAGGACTAACCATATTTACCCAACCCTTTCGCTCGGGTAGGATATGACACAAGGTCAATTTTTAAGCGGAGTTTAACAGGTTTGAATTCAGAGTTTTCCTTCTCCTGGACTAGTTGCCTCACCAAGGCCGAAGAACCTAGTCTGCCCTACTATAGCTGGAGGGAGAATAATTGGATTCATACCTTTCCCAAGGGTATTAGTGCTATGTGAAATGCAGTCAGTCTCGTCCAGGATTTGAACTCTTGTCGCCGTGTCCATTTCCTACGACGATACCCATTACACCACTGGCACCTCCATTCTTGACAGGACTAACTGATCGGATCGGGCCATTCTAACTGCCTATCTAACTCAGTACGTGCCAACGTAGAGTTGCACGTCCTGTGGCAACTGCTCAGCAACCACGATCTCGTCCTCAAGCACTACTGGTTCCTACCCATAGCCAATAGATAGACTTGTTAAATCCTCTAGACGACATCCAGTGTCCGCACAGCCCTAACGAATATAAGTTTTTTGCTGGTCAGACTACACTGCAGAAGCGCAGCTGGTTAACTGACAAGGTGCGTGTATTTTAGAAATAATAAAATTTAGGTATCTTTGGTTTCGAAGAAAATTAAATTTTGCAAAAAAAAAAAAAAAAAAATGAGGATATATTATAGAGAACATTCATCATCATCATGTCATGCTGTTAGCACGGATCTTCCTGACTCTCTCCCTCTCTCTCTCTTGCCTTTCGTTTCTATCTTCCATTGCTTTCGGTAGGTCCTCTAGACTACATCCTGTGTCCGTATAGAATTGTTGTAGATAGTTTCGAGTTGGTTGTCCAACACGTGCACGTCCGTATGAAAGGGTCCAAAGGAGAACGTCGCTTATGAATTCGTTCTTACTTCTCTAGCAGTGTCCCATATATTTTGTCCATCTTATTTTGAGTGTTTTAGAGATGAGAGGTAAGTGGCCGTACAATAACTGTTTTGCAGGATGTTGCTTCCAGGATTTGTTCAATATAACTCGTATTCTTGTGCGATTCCCGTCTAGCTTTTTCTCTAAACGCTTAGTCAGCGTCCATATAGGGCATCCATATAGCAGAATTAATACGACTGCTGCTTGGAAAAAAGTGCGTTTTATTTTATCGTATACGTTTGACTTTTGTATGATCGATAACTCTCGATAGCAGGCCATGCCTTCGCTATTCGCATATTGATGTCATTTTCAGTAAATGAGACGCTGTTTCCGAGGTAGGTGAACTTGTCCACTAATTGCAGAGAGCTACAATTTACTGTGGAGATGTCTTCTAGATAATGATAATTCCGGTAAAGGTTATTTTCATCTATTACTTATTATTAATGTGATGTTGCCATTATGGACTAAAAATATCGCTCTTATCATCATCATCATCATCATCAAAGAGTGCCAACAGCACGGATTCCTTTAACACTCACACTCTCTCCATTCTTTTTCTGTCATTCTACTTTTCTCTCTCTCCCTCTCTTTTCCTCTTTTTCTCTCTTCTCTTTTTTCTCTCTCCCTCTCTTTCTCTCTCTCATCCAATCCGTCCCTATCGGTTATCACTCTTGTTAAATCCTCTAGATGACATCCAGTGTCCGCACAGCCCTAACGAATATAAGTTTTTGCTGGTCAGCCTACACTGGTGTGTCCATGGGTAGGACTTCATCAGAGAACGTCGCTTATGAGCTGGTCCTTACTTCTCCAGCAGTGCCTGCCATGTCTTTTTTATCTTATTAGGATGGTTTGTGATGGGGGAGTAGTGGCCATACAGCTGATGTTTTGTAGGGGGCTGCTTCCAGGATTTTTAAGAAACAACGCTTTGTTAAAGTCCAAGTGGTGCAACCATACAGTAGTACTGACACAGCTACAGCTCAGAAGAACTCCCATTTTATTTTATCAGAGAGATCAGATTTTTGTATGGTCGAAAACATATCAATAATATTCCATGCTTTTTCTATACATATGTTGTTATCATTTTATTATTATATTGTAACCTAAAAAATCTATAATGCAATTTCAGCACACAAACACACACTCACACACACACACACACACACACACACATATTTAGCACACAATACATATTCACCTATCAGTCTGGCATACAAGCTTACAAAACGAGATTTTTTTAATACATAACAAAACCGTGGCTTCAAAATACAATCGGTATAGTCTAGTGTAAAGATGTCCTCAGTCATGTAAGTACGTCAATTGATCGGTGTGGTAAAAAAAAAGGCCAGCGTTGGATTATATACAAAGGATACCCGAAAGGCAAGTTATTGTGATGAATCAATCCCGCTGCTTAGTCATCGTTCAGATTTATACTCCTTACTGACTTTCCAAGTCAAGCGCTGACTACAGCAGCGGCCGAATTTTATAAGTAAAAACTAGGCAGGCAAAATTAAGGACAACGCTGAGCAAAAAAAAAAAAAAAAAAAAAAAAAAAAATAGACAAGAAAAATAAACTCTCTCTTTTTATAGAACTGTCTCTTCTATGTTTCACCCCAGTGACCAGCTACTTCGTACTGTCTCTAAAACGAGTCCTTTTTCCCGGTGATTCCTGGTGAATCATCGACTTTTTTTTTGAAAACCAGTGTCATTCAAACGGCTCTTCCTTTCTCTTGGCATAGTAATTCTCGCCTTCGTGAGAAAAGAAGACTGGAAGAAATTGCATTTGTAACAGTGTAAACACTTATAAATCCAAGACTATTATTATTATTATTATTATTATACAAATAAAACATTGTGCATTGAGCTGTTACCAGCACTACTAGTTACTTTGTTCTAGGGAATCATCATCGCGATAGACACACTTGTCACACCGAAGAAGGTGACGTTAAATTAATTGTTCTTCAGATACTTACTTGCTTTGGGATTCAACGTCTTTTGCCTCAACTTTTCAAGAACCTCCGACTTTATAATCGTATTTAAACTACGAATTTCAAGTGAAGGCTTTTCGCCCGATATTTGAAGCTCTTCCTATTATCAAATCATTGTTAAAGTTTCATATGTATTCAGATCCTTCGAAAATTGTTTGACACATATGTAAAGTTATATTGTTAAAAGATAACCGCAAAAGGGAGAAACAGGCAATTGTAAATACCAAATAATAACCTATCTTCTCAATATCTCGCCAATAGTATTTATAAATTATTTGAGTCATATCTCAATGATTTCAGGCTTTATACTAAAGAAACGCAAAGAGTCTTGAACATGACGCCAAGTTTGATGCACAACCGTCCGCTTTGTTTAGGTACCTGCATGATTAAGTGTAGTCACTTGGTTTTCTTTTGAATTAGTGTTATTTTATATGAAGTACAGATAAGTATAACTGTTATATATTGTTATCATAGAAAAGAGTTGCCGTTTTTTGGCGTAGAAGCGATTGTCACCTTGTTTACATATGCTGAGATGTTTACCGTTTAATTTATGCCACTTTAGTACTAGAACTTAACTAGCCAGAAACCCAAAGCTAACCTTTGACCTTATAAAACACAGGTTGATTCTCTGGGACATTTCTGAGGAAAAAATTAGTCTTATGCGGTAGTTGATTTGTAATTAAATTACCGTATATAGTTGTGGAATGAACGACGTTTTAAAACCTATTTTTTACCTAAAAAAAAGAGGTCGTTCATAACATGAAATATTTTTGAACATTACAATGCTTATCTTGTTTTCATGTCTAACCTTGCCAAAACTTTGATCTAAAGTGCCTCCGCATAGCCTATAACTAAACAAAGAGAGGAATTCCTGTGGCGTAGTAGCTAACGTACTGGACTGTGACATTGTAGTAAGCGAGTTCGAACTCCAGTCGTGCGATTACAGCCACTTTCGGACAAATACCTCCCAGTTATGGGTTAATAAGTACCACAACTGTTTTTCTACAAGGATGGCTTTGGCATTAAATAATCCACAAAGGTTCATATGCCATTAAACAAAGAAAAAAAAAACGAAACAAAACCCAAACACAGTTTATTAGTTAAGCTAGTAAAGTTTTTACTTAACATTGTTTACTATTCATAACACCTTTGCATATGATATCAGTCCAGTCGGCTTGGGGTGTAGAATAAGCCGACTGCATCTCTGCTGAGGGGTAAGACCATTCCTCTAACGAATGTCTTGGATAGGATGCTAAACCATTTGATTGTGAAGCCTTAGTTCTGAAGTTTTGGGGAATGTGAAGCACCTGTTCATTACCATTACTACTAGGTCCACTCTGACATGGAGTGGTAGTACCTGTTAGGGTCCCATCTATAGGTCAAATAGAACTGTTTAGACTTGAATTGCTAGTGCTACATAGCAATATTTAGAACCATTTAACTGTGTGGCTGGTTGATTGGTTGGGTTTTATGGCATATCAACCTTTGCAGGTTATTTAATGCCAAATCCATTTTATGTGAATAATAACAATTCAGTTAAGTCAAGCAGTTCTAATTTAGTTAATTCAGTTAAGTATAAGTACAGATTGTATTTACACACAGTTAAATGTCAAAACAGTTCTGTTAAACAATTCAGTTTAGTGCAAATTTAGTTTCAATGTCAAATAACAGTTCTATTTCAAATAATTCAGTTTAGCATAAGTACGCAGTTTAAATGTAAGTACGGTTTCAGTTTAGCATAAGCCCACAGTTTAAATGTTAAGTACGGTTTAATTGTCAAAAACATTTCTATTTCAAGCTATTCAGTTTAGTCAAACAATTCAGTTTAGCATAAGTATGCCGTTAGTTCTATTTAACCCATAGATAGAACCCTTATCAATTTCTACCACTCCGGGGCCAGAGTGGACCTGGGAGCAATGGCAAAAAAGGGATACTCCGCATTCCCCAAAGCTCCAGCATTACTGGAACCTCACCATCAAATTGTTTAGTATCATATCCAGGACATTCTGCAGAGGTGCAGTCGGTGTATTCTACAGCCCCAGCTGACTGGGAAAGTTTTAACAGTGTGGAAATAAATGAACTCTAGTTTGATTAAAAAATTGCCTAGAAACTATTTGTTTACAAATCATATATATTATATACATATATATATATATATATATATATACATATTTGTGTGTGTGTGTAAAAAGGAATTGGCATTAAATAACCTACAAGGGTTGATATACCATAAAATCTAATCAACATACCAACCAATATGTACAAATATTATAAATAATAAACAAAATTACGTAAAAACTTCATTATTTGAATTAAAACCCTTTTTTTAGGCATTAGCTAGCTATACGGATACACGTTGAGTCAGACTAACGGGAAAATGTTTGAAATCCATCTCATAAGCTGTCAAATACGGTGAGTGACGAGTTGAAAACAAGTCCATAATAGTATATGATGGTTACCTCAAGATAATCATATAAATTGTCCATCAAAATGTGTTCAAATGAAGAGGGGGAAAAGACCGAGGACATTTATTTAAAAGTGTAATTAAAAAGCATCCGTTTTTCCTTTCAAAAGGTCTTGTCATCACGCATGTGTACTCATATATATAAGCAGAGCAAAACCAATTAGAAATAAAGAATAATCTTTTTGCCTTTAATGGTTTCTGAAAGGTGAGTTTTGTGATGCTTTAGTTGTTACTAATCAATTCTGATGATCGATAAATCGTATTATTGCAGTTAATCACAACATGCTACTCAGTAAAACACACAAAAAGAATAATCTTCCCATATTTATCAACCTAGAAGATGCAAGATGCTTTATTTTTCAAGTTATCCTGGGGGTTTTTTCTCCAAAAAGCTTCTGACTCCCCGTGAAACTCTACGTTTTGGTTTAGTTGGTATGCACTCAGTTGCTACTTGTCTCTATCGTTTAATAAAGGTGATGCCATCTTCTCATCAAATGGCAAGCACCTGAAATTAGTAGACCAATTCATATACCTCCGTAGTAAAATATCTCTGGTGCATAACGTAGAACAAACAGTAAGAGGCATTGGTCTCTACGTGAACTCAGATAAAACAGACTTTATGGGTTTTAATCAAGGTGGAGCCACCTTTTCATCAAATGGCAAGCCTCTGAAATTAGAAGACTAATTCATATACCGCACTGAATAAAAATCTAAAGACCTCCTCAACATTAAGAATAAAATCAAGGAGGTGCCCGTGGTGTAATGGTTATCGTCGTAGGAAATGGACACTGCGACAAGAGTTCAAATCCTGGACGAGGCTGATTGCATTTCACATAGAACTAATACCCTTGGGAAAGGTATGAATCCAATTATTCCCCCTCCAGCTATGGGTAAATAGTAGGGCAGACTACGTTCTTCAGCCTTGGTGAGGCAACTAGTCTAGGAGAAGGAAAACTCTGAATTCAAACCTGTTAAACTCCGCTTAAAAATTGACCTTGTGTCATATCCTGCCCGAGCGGAGGGGTGGGTAAATAGGATAAAATCACGGGAAAAAGAAAAAAGAAAAAAAAAGGTCATAAAAGATAAACAAAAATAATGCCACTCGCAAGGATCCACCAAAACCCTGAATAGATGCAACAGTATAGAAAGTATAGACACTGAAACTGAAAACATTATTGCGAAGTTTAATCTAACAGCCACAAAAACATTATAAGATATTTCGATGAAACAAAACCATGTACAAAGCCTTCAGCTGTGAAACAAAATCTTACAACTAACCTATGAATCGCGCTCTAACAATTCGTTTAAAAATAAAAGTATTTACATACAAACTATTCGCTTACAATATATACTCATATATAGTTGAAATAGTAGATTGTGTTGAATCTGACAAGATGATAAAAATAAGTGGAAAGATGGATAAATCAAACACTTACAAAGATTTAGTAGTAGTGATATTTCATTCTTTTATTCTAAGAACTTTTAGTCTAATGAAGTTCTTGGAATAAATGAATGAAATATCACTACTACTAAACCTTTGTAAGAGTTTGATTTATCCATCTTTCCACTTATTTTTATCATATATATGCGTGTGTTGGCCATCTGTTCAACTTGTTTTGTAGCAGAATCCTTTTTGATCTTCTGAATATAGTACAAGGCA
This sequence comes from Sepioteuthis lessoniana, assembly GCA_963585895.1. NCBI lineage: Eukaryota > Metazoa > Mollusca > Cephalopoda > Myopsida > Loliginidae > Sepioteuthis > Sepioteuthis lessoniana. Next base: position 2,390 of record CAUZXS010005523.1, on the reverse strand, counting down.
TCCAAGAGATCAATATATTTATCTGCTTATCTCAGCAGAGGACCAAATGTCTACAAGAAGTAAAAATACCCAAATGGATGATAAAAGGTAAAGACCCTAAATTAAGAACTATACTCCCCAACTACTGACCAATAACATGTTTACTCAAGGTAACTGGACTAATAATATAGTAAATATATTGATCTTTTAGTTTACTAAATTTGACAGTTCGAATAAACAATTTATATTACATACCTTTTTACGACTCCAATTTGCATTTTATAACTTACTTTGAATATAGAAATGGAAATTATTGGTTGTTTCGTAGTAAATACTATAACCGTTACGCTACGAGCGCTTCTTATTTCTTTTGTTGATACCCTATATTCATATACATGTCAACACATTCATAGATAGTTATATATGTATCATGTAATATATAGACTTTATTATACACAGTTGTTTTCTGCGTGATGTGCAATAAATGCCGATAGTTCGGAAATGGTTCTATCTTCATGCTCTAAAGATCTCGTTGATACTCTTAGCTAATTTTAGACTGATCATGCCTCTTCTGAGCTATGTGTATGTGCGTGTGCGTGTGTGTGTGTGTGTGTGTGTGTGTGTGTGTGTGTGCGTGCGTGTGTACGTGCACGCAAAAGTAATAGTTTAAGAGTATGAAAAAAGCGATTTTAAGATACTAACACATCTGATGCACAGTTTTATACTGAAACACTTCAAGATTATTATAAAGGCTTTTGGTAGCAGCAGGTGTTACAATATCAGTCAAGACGCCAAAAACTATAGGTGATGAGAAGATATATATATATATATATATATATATATATATATATATATATATATATATATATAAGATTATTAAAAATTATAGAAATGATTATAAAAATCATACAAAGAATTATATTTTTTTTTCAGATATTAGAAATGCAATTCATTGAAAAAGAAAAGGTGTCTAAACATTGAATTTAAAATTTTGAGTTGTTTCTATACATACTGTTAAGATTTGAATTCATTCGAGAATTGATTAACTTATTAGATTACAAAATGATATCAATTTTTCTGAAACTCCCTGTACATTTTAAATAATATCAAATATTCACACACACACACACACACACACACACACACACACACACACACACACACACACACACACACACACTCTCTCTCTCTCTCTCTCTCTCTCTCTATATATATATATATATATATATATATATATAAATCAGTCAGGATAAATCTGTTTTTTCTTAAATCATAAAAGTACTCAAAATACTAACGAACTAACCAGGATAAAATCTAAAATAGATAAATGTTTTCTCATCAGGTCATTATCCTGACTATAAATTTAATGCAGTTATATATATATATAATCCCCTGATTGAAGGAACCGAAACAAAGGGTCCCTTTTTTAGGTTTTTAAATCGTTTTTAATACTATGCACACGCTTTTTAAAGCAATAATATATATATATATATATATAATAGGATTTGGCTTTAAATTAACTACAAGGATTGATATGCCATAAAATATAACTAACCATTCTCTTGTAGCTGCTTAGGTTGCCTACAATACCTGTTGTTACTAAGTGTTCACTCGTCAAAGTAATAGGCAGGCTCATCGCCGCTCAACTTTGGTAATCGAAATGGATTGAGTGTTACTGTGAGAATCAAGGCGTAATTTCGTCTCCACTTATACGACAATTTATTGTCTTCAGTGATCATAAAGCGACGTCACTCGGCCTAGTTATCCCAGTTACATGATCACGTCTGTACATGTTGAGGAGGGGCGGCCCAGCCTATTGCCAATCTTAGAGTGGGAGGCAGGGTCGAAGTAGAGGTGGTAGATGTACGTGATTCACGCATCAGTGAACCAAATTAAAACCTGCCACCTGACCCACTCTCTCAAGTCACTGGTTCGATCATGTATGCACAGCCATGAATAGACGCACATACACATATGTAGATGCACACACAGTATAGATGCATATATATATATATATATATATATATATATATATATATATATATACACATTGGGATGAAAACACTCGGGCCAGATATGCATAAGCGAAGAGACACGCTTAGATACAAATAGACACATACACTAATAAATGCATGTATATATGCACACAAACACAAGAACACGGGCATAATCATGTACAGATACACTAATAGACAAACACATAAACACTAATAGAGAGATAAATATGAACTATATATATATATATATATATATAAAGTCTTTTAGTATCTATATCTATATATATATATATATATAAAGTCTATTAGTATATATTATATATATAAGTATATATATATATATATGTATAAAGGTGGATGGGTGTGGGGATAGATAGATCGATAGATACATTCATACATACGAACGGCCTCAGA